>JAXQQM020071305.1:0-84833 GCA_034641835.2 Pinus albicaulis | reverse complement strand
TTTCAAAGGTAAACAGCATAGTGAAAGACAGAGGTTGTTAATGTTGGATTTTGACATCACAGGCAGAGGTATAAAGGTGGTGATTGACTTCTCAAAAGTCACAAGTGAAAGGTGTTTTCCTTAGCACTGTGGGCTAATTTTTCACATAACCAAAGGGTATCCTTTTTTTTCACTGTATGGTCTCTACAGGAATCTGTTGACAGAGGTATTTTTCAAGGTGAATGACCTGAAAAGCGGGGTTTTTTAGATTGAAGTTTTGTTTTGAAAACACAAATACCAGTGTTGGTTGATCCCTAGCAGACTCACCAAGAGATATGATTGCTTAATACTACATACAGGAAATATATACAGCATATGGTCTCATCTTTATTGATGGTTTTCTATTGAGAAGTTTGCATAGCTAAAGTGTATCCAGATTTGAAGGACTGTTGTTAATAAGTGCAGAGGTAGCTTATTCCAAGAAACATTGTTGCATTTTATTCAAAATCACAAGGTCCATAACTATCCAAGCAATGTAGTGGCCAGTTTCAATCCAGCAGAGCATTTTTCATACATTGAAGGCAGTGTGCCTCTTCCAAAGCCTGTTTCAAGTCAGAATGCCTCCAAAACGAGATCACAAAGGCGGACAACATAAGAGATATGAACCTATCTCTTGAAAATCAATGCTCACCCATCGGTCTTTTCAATTTCCATAGTACTGACATTTTGAATTCAGGATAGAAAAGTCAAAGTTTCTGTACCCACATTTGTGCCGCTTTGAGATTCAAGGACAAACACTTCCGGTTAGCGAGTCTTGACTTAAAATCTCTCAAGAGAGTAAGTATAAACTATGAGTCCCGTATCATGGTGAAAAGTGGTTTAAACAATATCTTGATCTGGAGGATTATAAGCCTTTCATCAAGCCGGAACATAGAGAAACCATCACTGCTATTTTTCCTTTCTCCTATCTTCTTGACAGTTATGCTCCGCTGATGAAAGCCATAATGAGATATTTCACTTGTGAAGGGAGGTTTAGCCAAATTTTTGCCTATCATGTTCGCTTGTTGATGCATTTTACTAGAAGCAGGAAATTAAACCTTCCATACTTTTTGTCCAAAAGCATAGAGAAAATGGTAGCTACCGTCCAAAAGAAAACTCCACCTCAGCAAATCCCTTCTCTCTTTCACCATTCCTTGATCAAAATCATCTTCTTACACCAGCTGGAGAAGAAAGGGGTTTCATGGGATTCATTCATTAGCCATGCCGATTTCGCCACTGTCCCTCCTGTTCATGTGTCTCCTACTCAGCCTCTCCATCGCCCAGTGCCTTTATCTAGTAGGCCCACCCCTAAAAAACTCAAGATGACCACTGGGCAGCCAAGTAAACAGGGAGAAGGAGGGGGCAGTGAGCCACAGGGAGAAAAGGAGGATGATGAGCAGCAGCAGCCAGATTTTAAGGGACAGCAGCAGTTGGAAATCATTGGACAACAGCTAGAGGTTGATGAACAGCAGCAAATTCAGGAAGAGGGACAGCAGCTAGAGGTTGATGAACAGCAGCAAGTACAGGAAGAGGAACAGCAGCAGACAGAGGTTGAAGAGCAGCAGGTTGAGCAAACAATTGAAGCATATTTTGAGCCACAAGCTGGACAGGATGTTGAGGAGGGACAGCAAGCTGAAGCTGCCTCCTTGACAGTGACCAAAACTGTTCCTAAAAAGAGGAAATTGCCCAAAAAGACAACTTCTAGCTTGCCAAGGAGAAAAAGCGCTAGATTGGCCTTCAAAGGCAAAAGTGCAGTTGGAAAAAGTGCCAAGCATGGAGGTAAATCAGCTGTCATCCCTATCCCAAGCGATGACAGTGATAATGAGGCCCGCATCCTTGAAAACCTCCTCATTCACAAAGAAGGGAAAATTGAGGTGTTACAAGAAGATCTTCAAAGGGCGAGGAATTTCAACCATTTCTTGGAGGTTGAAAACAAACAAATGAAGTATCATGTAGCCATTCATGAGGCAAGGGCCATCAAGTACAAAAAGGAGGCAGAAAAGGCGCAAGTAAGAATTGAAGAGCTTATTGGCGAATTTGATGATGAAGAGGAGGAGGACCAGCCTAGGCAAAAGAGGCCTAGAACCATCGGGCTTAGAAGAGCCTTGGAGAAACAGAAAGCTGAAGAACAAGCTCAATTCGAAGCCTTTCCTCTCACTACCCTCCTTGAGCGGGAAATCGAGGAAAACAAGGAAGCTTGGCTTGAGAGGGCTAACCAGCATTTGGAGACAAAGCTTGAGAAGGCAAACAGGGATCTTGAGCTAGAGAGAAAAAGGACTCTTCACTTTCAGAAGCTAAATCAGTTTGCCAGGCGAAAATTGAAGGTGGCACAAGAAAAATTGAAGAAATTGAAGGAAAGGCGCCTAGCACGGAAAGAAGCAAAAAGCACATTAGCCCTCGATATTTTGGCTTCAGCTTCGGAGCATGTCTCTATGGACCCTTGAGGGTCATGCATGCCAATTTTGGGCCTGTTTCGAAAACTTTTTGTTTTTTGGCATTTTTGGGGTTTTCGCCAAAAACTCATAAATGCGCCATTTCAGTTTGATGAGTCGTCAAGGGAGGAGAGTGATACCAATGGATTCCATAATTTCATGAGCAGCTCTCCAGTGATTTTCAGGGCATTTGAAGATCATTCGCCCCCTCAAATTGGCGAAAAACAGCCTCATTTTGCACATTCTGCCCGCCATATCAGCAGCCTGCTATTTTCTGGGTTTTTGCACATAGGTACAGTTTTGAGGGACTTTCAGAGATCAGATTGAGGTGATTCCACTTGCGTTGGAAAGAAGACACAGAGATCTTTCCAACGAGCCATCATGAGCCTCATTTCGACATCGGGAAGGCTTCCATTTGCATCCGACAGAAGTCGGGGGACCTTTTCGGGCATAAATATGAAGTATTTTTGCAATTTTTGAACTCCAAAATCTGCTTTTCCCAAATGTGCGTTAGGCTATTTTTATCATGGGAAAATCATGTAAAGTCAATATAATTTCCGTTTTTAGCAGTTTTTTAGATATTTTATGGGATATTTTGTGCCTTGGGCTTTGCAAAGCTTCAAGGACAAGTTTAGATATTTAGACTTGGCCAATGGGATAGCTAGTTGCTCCATGAGGTTTTCCTCCCTCAAGCCTATTTATCCCATGGTTCTCATTGTAAATCAGAGGCTGAACTTGAAAGAAGAATTAATGCATTGGTCATATGAGCTTTGAAGAATACACTTGAGTTATGATGTTTGGATTGCCTCTTGGATGCTTTTGAGGAATGTTGAAGGCTTGTTGATGGATTCCTTGACATGGTAGAATGGTATAGTGCTTCTTAATGTGTTTTGTCTTCTAGTTTTCACTCATATTTCATTTTTCTTGCTGCTATAGATCGGTAAAGATTGATTTTGAGACATGCCCATGGAGGCACCTCAAAATCCCTGAATCTTCATAGCTTGATGTTTTCTTCTCCCTTAGTTATGCTAAAGAATTCTTAGCTGCTCTTTGGTAACCTAAGGTGTTGTTGCTAAGTTTTATTCATCAGTTCCATGTATGTTGAGTAGGATGTATGGTTTGCCCTACCTACCTATCAGCTGCCCATAGTTCTGCCCACAAAACTTTCTCTTTGACTGATTTGTTGATCATTTTGTTGAACCAAGGAGGCCTAGTCCCGATCTAGCCCTTTGCCTAAAACTATGAAAAATTATTTTTCCAAGTGCCCAATGACTTAGAGACTATGTTTAGGCGTTCCGGCATAGTTTATGAGTTGTTAGTTTGTCTCATGTGTTTTCCCCAAAATCTGATAGCCTTTTCCCGAAGTTAGAGGGTCTTATACCTCTATGTATGGCTGGAATGTCTAATTTCTATGTATTGATTAGCTTATAGTTATTCCTAGCATGATCAATGGCTTGCTATTACATGTTTATGTCTGCTATTAACTAGTTAGCACTTGAAATCCCTTGTCTTTCACCAACTTATTGTTCATTTAATCCATTTTGCCCGGAGATCCCTTCTATTGTGAATCAAATCGGCCCTACAGCAACTTTACATCATCACCTCATAAGCTTCCTTGACCTGTTTGACCCCATAGCCCAATTTATCTACATCTTGTTATCCAGTTTATGTATTTGATCAGTTTCATCCCTCACAAACTTAAAAACTAAAAAAACCAAAAAACACACTTCATAACTAGCCTAATATCAAAACATCGCAAGTAAACACACCGACATCTCCTACACATATAGAGAGAGCCCTCTCTGAGTCCAGGAAGGCTAGGTCCTTGGGCTCCAAAGCTTGGTTTGATGTTACATCGTCATTTGGCTAGCCAATCGGCCAAATCACGGGACACTAACATCTTCCACCTATTCTTATTCTACCTGTAAAAGTGGATGGTGATGTGGTTTTTTCTGCACCACGTGATCAATTGGGGGGGGGGGGGGTTGGTGTTAGAGAGGTATTTTTACATATTTTTTTTGAATAAGAATGCTAATGCCATGCAATTTTCTGTTTCAAAATGAAATATCCCTAATGATTTTTTTATTTTTTTTGCATAATGAAAAGAAATGAAACAACTAGGGAAGAAAAAAATGCATACTTTTACACCTCCCCACCAATGGTGCCAAAAATTGATGAGCCTCAATATTGCAACAAAAATGCTACAACTCCCAAGGCTACCAATGTTAATTATCAACCCAGGGTTCATACAAACTTAAGAGGTATCGACACTCTATGTACAGCATACAATGTGTTCTTCTTGTGTTGGTATGATGTAATGGAATGAATTTCATGAAATAAAAGCCTAAAATGATTGTATAAATGGAAGTTTTTCTTTGAAAATAAATTAGTCCTAGGAAAAAACAACAATTTGTAATTGAAATCCTAAGAGCATGAATTCAAATAAATTAAGGATAATATAATTTGTGAAAATTCATGTCCTAAGTGGTGTTTATTCTTCCTAAATCATAGATTTATATCATAGGGGTCATTATTTAATACTAATGGACAAAAACCAAGCTTTTGGAGTAAATCTGGTCGAGTTTACACATGTTACAAGAGTGCCACAGGATGTTTTGTTTTTACTATAGGAAGTTATGTTCTGGAAATAACTGAAAGAATGAATAAGTAAATCAAATGAAAATTGGATGGGACAATTTTTTTTATTAATTATTATGTCTTAGGTCTCCATTGAAAGTGTAATATCTCCAAAATACCACTATTCACATGTGCTACAAAATAACATAAAATTACTACTCTAAAATCTTGAAATTCAAGAACTGGTGAGCTACTTAATCTATCAAATTCCTAACCTAATCAATTGAAAATGAAATGGGGTGAATTTTTTTATTAACTTTCACATTATTATGACCTAATAAAAGTGGAATAAATTCAAATGATTCTCATTAACCTATTATAAAAAAATATCAGAAATTTACTACTATTTCGCTACAAGGCATTTCCAGAAATCTTATATTCGTTAACTAGTAACCAAATCCAAGTAGCTTAATGATCAAGATGACCTAAAAAAGTTACTCCAAGGATGAATAATTATTTTGAACCTATAAATAACTTGAAAATGAACTCACTTCAATCATTTAACTCAATCCTACAGTGAGAAAAGAAACAATACTAAATACAAAAATATGCAAAACAAAAATAAGAGATGGATGTGAATAAGAAGTGAAAAGAACATAAATAAATTGTGAAAGAGGGCTCTGAGGCTCCTGGTATGGCCAAGCCCAAGGAGACTCAGTGTCCTATTGAAATAAAAGCCTTAGAAACTAACAATGGCACCAATATTCATTATTGAATCAGTCTAAGTACATCCCTCCAAGAAAAGAAAGTGGCGCTGCCAAAAAAAAAGTTTCTCCAAAATAAGACTAAAAAATACATGCCCCTAGAGGTCAATTCGAATTGGTACTTAAAATAAATGATGAGGAAGAATTCCCCTTTAAAGGAGGAAGCTTTCCCCTCCAAAATACCTCAAATAGTGTATTTGGTTCCCAACACTAGGAGTTTGCAGTAAATGTCAGGGAACACATTCCCAGATTTTATCAATCATCAGAGTTCCATAGTCTCTCAGTAATTTCATGATATTTTTTTCATTTATTCTCCAATCTTGATCCTTCTGTAGTAGGGAGCAAGTACCTAAATTATCTCTTTCTCCAAATCTTCATAATCTTCCCAATATTCTCACAATATCCTTCAAAAATAAATAATATTATGCACAAAGATGCAATTATCTCTAAACCTTCCTAAGAACATATTAAAGCTTAAAAAAAATTATTATGTGTAGAAGGAGAGATTTAATATAGCCTTTATGTGCTTAAGAAAGGTTAGATGGGCCTTAATTTATGTCTAATTTGGAGGCCCATCACTTACTTATTAAAATATTCTCTTATTATTAAGTATGTTCTTTATCATTAAACGACTAAAAAATCAAGAAGAACAATAGTACAAAATAACGCAAGATATAGGCTACAAGCGAAGGCCAAAACCTCTCCACCTAAGGGGAAACCCCCTAAATCTCTTCTCTTCTTATATATTATTCAATTGGATAATTCCAATACCTATAGAAAAAAACCAATACCCCTCAAATACGAAGTCCAACCTTCCTGATGATGTGCTTACTATGTCCAAGTAAAACCCAGTTAAATATCCTCCAACATCACAACTTTGATTCCTAGCTTCAGAATTTCAGGCTCCACCGTTGACTTGAAATTTTTGGCCCCTGTAACTACTACTACTTCCACACGTGTGAGAAAACATTAGCCTTCCAATGCCTCCTAGAAACTCCACTTGACTTTCTTCCTTGTCGAGGGATAGAAGGTGACCTATTAGGATCTTCTTCCAACAATTTAAACCTTATTCCAACAACTTGAGAATTTTGACCTTGAAGTAGTCAAACCCTAGATTTTCTTTGCATGTGTGAGAGAGAGGTAGCCCAAAACACTTATTTCTTCACCCTCCTTCTCCTTCATTAGCCTTATTCTTCTTCTCCTTTGCTTAAATGATGATAAGTGAATGTGTGTCAAAAGGAGGCTGAGTTCACTCCTTTATATAGGCTTCTAAGGTGGACATGATTCCTCTAAATAAGCTGAATTATTAGCTTCCAGGTCAACTTGGTCTTGGAGGGTATTCTACCACTTTTAAGTACAAAAATAATTATTTTTACATGCCACAATATGCCCAATGGGGTCTTAAACATATGATAATGAATCTTTTGACTTATCGACCTAGGAAAAACCATAGAAGCACTCAATGAGTGCTTGACCTATAAAATAAAATACGTTGAGCATGAAACCCATGCTTAAAAATATAATAATAATAATTTTTCTTTGATTTTACAATATACAAGAATCAAAAGTACATTTTATGTATATGATGTTTGAACCTATTTACACATTTTTGAACACCAACAACTTTAGTAGTATCATGGAAACACAATCATTCAACAATAAAACCATATGAATAGTTCCACATTAGCAGTATATATATTCTCAGTATATAAAATCTAGCATGCAAACTTTCTTTCTCATCTAATTAATTTAGACTCTAACATTAATGTAGACACAACATGTTCAAACATTAGAGGCAACCATGCAAAAATAAGCACATTCTACAACAAATCATTCATTGTTCTCTTTATATGTCTTGTAGCCATAATTTTTATACAATGTATATAAACAATATAACTTATGGAAATATAAGGATTCTCCTTAACAAATTCTTTTTTCATATTTTGTGTTCCAGGCTTAGTGTGCTATTTCTTGTGGATACTTATACAAGAAATTTTGGTGCAGGTGGATTCAAATTTCACTGCCAATGCAACAATCATTGCAAAATTATGAACTCACTATGTAAGGTACAATCAATACAATACCAAATTTATGTGTCCACATCCACAAATCAATAATCCAATGTGTCAACGTACTTGGAAAGACTTGCATGTCAACTATATACTTTTTTCTATATCAAATATGAGCTTTATGACATTGGAACCAACAACAATTTCTCCACCGTAGACTTTCAAAACTCCTTTCATGATTACACACACACACACACACAGATATATATATATATATATATATATATATATATATAATTTTCCATGGATTGGACTCCTCCCGTCATACCCAATAAGAAGATTAATCTATATCCACTAAAGGCACAAGGAATGCACTCAATGAACCTATGACATATCATATGCATTCATGCATACTAAACAATACCCTTAATCTGATTACATATTGGAAAATACCTCTTAAAATAAAATTATTTAACCCCATACCAATACAAACCTAATACACCTTCCTAATAAAAAAAACCCCTACTTTCACTATATATTGTAGGTATCCATTTTTTCATTATCATTTTTTATACCCCTTTATATTTTTTCATTAACATTGAGCTGCACTTTTTATACCTACTAATATAAAAACCCTTTACCCCCTGTTATATGTTGAATATATTATGATATTTTTTCCTCAATATATATCCTCCAATACGAACACATGTGGTATGATATTTTCCCCCCAATGAAGCCCCCGTGGACAAATGTTATAGTAACAGAATTTTCAACTTTAGTTATTGGACTTTAGAAATAATTTTGCATATCATAAAATACAAAAAAAATGTATTGTTTCCACTTCAAAATCTAACAATTGAGTAAGAAAGAGATTTCAAACACAATCCCTAGCTAATAATTGTAGACACCAGTTGATGTGGATTAAAGCATAAATTTACTAGTGCAAATCACTCAAGCAATCATTCTAGAATTGTAGTTGAGATAACGATTGCTACCTAAAGATTACGAAATCGCACATACTACATAATAGAAGAATAAAAGAAACAAAAAAAACTCAAATCACATATGTAAATACATTCCCAACATTGATCCTTCCCGAAAGGTACCACAAAAATATTTCTTAGAGTCTGCACATACATACAATCATGGCCACACATTTCCAACACTAGACCATAGGAGGGACACATCCAATATACCCACAAATTGCCACACCGAATGTCTCTCAAATGGGCCATATATAATTCATAAATTCTTGATCAACAAGGGAAGAGTTATGGTGAATTAACTTCATATTGTGAACTATTCCAAAAGAACAAAACCCATGATCCAAAAAACAAACCCTTCAAAACTCCTTCAAAATATGGCCTATCGTCTAATCAATATATCCTCAAGATGGTCGAAATTACTTCAAAACACAATCACTTGAATTAATGTACGTTAAATACATCTCAAAGTGTTGGAGAAAATATTTCATTATATATTTTTGGAGATGTCTATAGTAGCTCCTCGAAATCCAAAAAGGAGTGAATTATTTTTATTTGATGGAGGGGTATTTCAAATTAAAATTCAAAATATTTGAAGCCAAAATCCCTTACTTTCTTTTCGTTTGAAAATAAATGTCAAAACCCTCCACAAAAAACCTTGTGCGATAACATTACTTAATTTATTTTTTGGAGAATAATTTTGACCAATGATATGCTTCCACATCATCCATTATCCAGCAGATTTTGACCACAAGGTGGTTGCTTCATCTTCAAAGAAACATATCTCCCAAACCATGTGGAATTTTATGATGTGTCATATACTATATTGGAATTGAATCAATTAGGAGCATCCAATGATGGTGATATTAGGAGATACCCGACTGATCACCATCCTTAAAATTCTCAATAGATATGAGGCTTCTATGGATTTCTAGTGTTACTTTTACTTGGAGCCTCCAATTGATGCAATTCATGAAATGTATTAATATCGTCTCAGAACGTATGTTGACATTAATGAAAAAACCATTAAAAAAGAGTGACAAATATTTATTATCTAAAGGGCCACCCCTTCAAAGGTATGAAACAAGCTCTAGAAACCCTTTCAATCTCTAGTTTAAAGTTAAATTGTTTATATCCTAGTACTTTGATGTCCTTGTACTTTGATCTCCTCATACTCTAAAACCCTTTGTTTGTGAGCCCCTTACTCCTCTCTCAAAACCATTTCCTTCTACATCCTCTCACCTCCCTCAAATTCACCTCTTGGCTATATTTTTCCCTCGAATTCCTCCTTAGTTGTTCATCCCAATCCCTCCCCTGTCATCCTCCTCGATACAATTTTCACTCAAATGTATTTCCCTTTCCATATACATATTCTAAATCATACAAATATTTCTTCCCTGAACACAATGGTGGATTGAGGTTATCCCCTAGTGACATTAAGAAATTTTATAGAAGGGGAAGGAAATATTCTCTCTATGTTGCTTGACATATTTCCCATTTAGAAATAAAATATGGGAAACAAAAATATATAATTTGGGCCCTTAAGACATAGTACCTATTTCCATTCCTAAATGAATTCCTTTCCCTCAATTATACAGTTTAGGTTCACCCTTCTAAAAGCCTACCCATTTTGTTCCTAGTTATAATCCACTCTCCACAAATAATATTTCACCAAGACTCTATGGATAAGGGTTGAAAAAATAACTCCTAAGTAATATCTTCACTCTGTATTTGGGATTTCCTCACAATTGATATGACTAATAGATCAAGGGGACTCATTATGAGTTGGGACATAAGCTAGTTCAAACTATCTTTTTTCTAGTCTTCCAATTTTGGCCTAACTACTTACCTTTATTAAAGGGATATAGATAAATATATCCTCCATGTCAACATATACAAATCTTTTGATGATTACTAGGAATATTGGACCATTAAAATTCCTCTTCTAGACTCATTCAATTCCATCTTAATGAGTGCATCTAGATTTCTATTTGGGAGCCATTGAAATTTGGGAGCTCTCAGCTCATGCAGACACACTTCTTTTTTGTTGAATATGATTGAAAATTTGGGCCTCCTAGAAATCCTACCTCCCAAATTATTTCCCATTTGAAAAAACAACAAATACATTCAAGATCACATTGCAAAAATAATTTTTATCAATATAAATCCCCTCTACGGATAGAGGCGATCTCTCTATCCCTAGAGTGGGTCTAGCAACACAAGATTCTTTCTAACATAATATTTCTTAACTAATTCTTACAATGAAAAGAGGAAAGAGACATAAAGAATTTTTTCCAATCGCTATCCTTGCATCTGTTGATGGTGAACTCGAACCAAAATCCTTGTACACCCGCTTCCTACTACTGATGGCACGTTTATACTTGCAGATGATTTAGAGACAACAAAAAACGTGATACAATATATAATAAATTTAAACACTAGCTATATAGAAGATCAAGGATTACCAGAATATTTTCCTAATCATGTAGACAAATATAGAAAGAAAACATAAAATGTTATTATTGATAAATTATAAAAGGAGAGCTTACAACCAGGCCTTGATGTTGGAGGCGTTCTTAGGTGAAAATGTGAGTCCTTCACCCAGCTCAAAATCATTCCTTCTCCCATGCACTTAGACTTAATCATGATGCTAGAATGCAAAGGGATGAGGGTTTAGACGAGTCTGACAATGATCAACCAAGATCTAAACTTGGGGAAATGAGGGACGTGAAGTTTTAGCAATGAGAAGTAGCTTGGGAGCCCATGAAAGGAGGAGGAAGGCCCAATTTATAAGGGTCAAGGATATAAAATGAGAGATCTTAACCTTATCATATTTGTTCAATAGCCAACTTGCCTCCCTTGAGCTTCTAGAGGTCAAAGCTTATCCTACATTTGAGGAAGTACTACCAAAAAGGGGATCAATGTGGTATTCCAAGAAATTAGGGTACTGACAGTGCTGGGTTGGAATTGGGAAAAGGACATCAGCACGGTCATGGCACCAGGAAGAGCGCTGACCCAGGAAACTAAGAATTTAATGAAGTTTCTTCCGTAATATTTCAAGGAATTATTCTTTTGATATTCAAGGGGATAGGTTAGCATATCTCTTGATGATGGAAATATTTCAGAGGATTCATCATGGGGCATTTCAGGATTAGGGATAGGAAAATGAGCGTGGTGACAAATTACTATGTAACAGATGCCCCTTAAATCATGAAGGTGGAACAGTGAGTGATGGTTGAAATGCTTTATGAATCAAGGCAAAGAATGAAGGCCACCTTCGAAGAACCTTCAAAATCAAACATTTACAATATATGACATATCTAGTATAAATATTCCTAACCACATAATGTTGCACTAGGTATAAAATGAAACATGAACCCATGGCATGGTCCCATCCATTCGTCTAAAATATATCATAGAAATGGATCCACGGTATGGATGCAACCATCCACATAGATAGGATCATGCATATAATAATGAATACACAATAAGTCCTCACAGCCTGGACCAGAAATCATATGTGACCCAGGGTCTTCACCGCGATCTCAATCAACACGATGTATGAATCTAGTCACGTGAATAATTGTGTTGGTGTCTAACATGGTAGAAACCACCTGATTACTGGTCAATGATGAAAACCATTAACAGGTGCAACAGATACCACCAATAATGACGATTGACATCAAGGTACAACAACACAATCTACAAGTGTGAATAGATGTGTTGAAGTTGAACACTTTCAGAATAATTCGATCGAAGGCCAATGATGTGAACCTATTGTTGAACACAAAGAACTTGCCATTGAGGAATGCAAGCTCCAAGGTACTAAACATAAGTTTCTAAATCACCTTCTCGGATAATAAACTGAAGTCGACAGGAAGTGATTCGTCGAAGGAGGGCTATAATGATTCCCACATCATCAACATGAAATGAAAAATATATCAATATGATAGGAGTGATTCAGGATTGTAACAAAGGAGGTCAGATACGCAGAAGATGTTTGACAAAAATGACTTCTCTTGAACATATTGGTGACACAACTCTAAGTGTTTCAACATTTGACTCAAATAGGATCAGAGGTCATGTTGAAAAAATTGGTAATTAGATAAGAGGAAAACGGATTTCCCAAACCCATGGAGGAAAAGTAACAAATGTAGGATTTCCCCAACCCGACATGAACTACAGATGAGTGTCATGTTCAAGAGCGACGAGTTGCCTAAAATACACATAATATGTTCACTTTCAATTTTACCCTGTTATTTCTAACAAGTACCTCTTTGTTTTTTATAGACAATGTGAAGAGGATAGCATATGCTAAGCATGTAAGGTTAATTTTCGAATGAATCCATCCTAGTAATTTTAAAGAGCCTTAGGAAGGAGGAAATCGGTCTTGTCATTGACAAGTCTTTCATCGTTTAATATTTAACGAGTCCAATGAAAGGAAAACTTAGTAAATTTTCATGTTTAGGGATTTTGAAAAGAAAAAAAAAAGAAAACTCCATCATGT
Organism: Pinus albicaulis; assembly: GCA_034641835.2. Lineage (NCBI taxonomy): Eukaryota > Viridiplantae > Streptophyta > Pinopsida > Pinales > Pinaceae > Pinus > Pinus albicaulis. The sequence continues at coordinate 71,543 of JAXQQM020071305.1, read as the reverse complement.
CCCTTTTCATAAATCATCTATTGAATTCAAAAAGGTAGGAAAATATGTCCGAGAGAACCTCTTGACCATGTTGGATCAATGTATTCCTTTTTTGTAAATATTAAACCTCAACCCAAAAAAAGGGGTAAACGTATATTGACATCACATCAATCCATTCACTTTAGTTCAAAATGACAAGTACTCGAGAATATTTTCATTTTTCTAGAGTTAGAAAATAGATGAAAGTTTACTCCTCCTAGAGGAACAAGTGGTATAAAGGGTAGCAATTGGTTCCGGTGATGATGGAATTTCTCAAAAACATGTAATGTTCAATAGGACGACTAATAATACCACTCATCGTAGAAGTTACCTAAGAAATGGTTAAAAAATCAAGTGAGAGCGTATGATCAACCAATAATATGGTGACAATGGAATGAAAAATCCAAGGCTCATCTGGCGGAAGAGGAAAATTAAAGGGCAATCATGAGAGGTAGAATGAGGATGGTTTCATTTTTACACAAGCTTGAAACAAGAAACTATGCTTCGAATTGGTTTCAATTTTTCACAAGCTTAAAACAAAGACAAACTATGCTTGGAATAATTTTGCGTGCCCCCAGCATGTTGACTCAATTCGAGGCACATTCCCCATGAGCTTCAGTTCATTCACCTAAGTATGTGGATGGAATTAATTTTCATTTACGAGAAAAAGTGAAAGACTCGAATGGGAATTTATGAGACCTAATCAAAGACTCAAATTGAAAGGGGATTTGTTTCATTTTTTAATGAGCTTGACATAGTAAAAGAATTATGCTCATAGGGAACTATTTCACTTTTTAACAGGGTTGACATAGTAAAAGAACTATCCTCGTCACACCTTGTTTCATTTTTAAAGGATCTTGACACAAGAAAAGTAACTATGCTCCAGAGAGATGATCATGTCCCATAATAGGTCATGGCTTCCAAGAGGTTATCATTAGATGGGAGAAAAACACTCTGGAAATCAGGGTCCAATGGCCCCAGTACATGATGTACTATATCACTGAATGGATCATTGGTAGACACAGGCATGGAACAAGTTGCCACATAATTAACCTATAGTGGGGAAGATAACAATGACATATAAGAACCATTAAGGGAGGATGTTGGTTGGTTGGGAGCTAGATAAGGACTAATGAATGATAGTTGATCAATGGTCACAATTCTTCCTTCATGTGGGAAACATATCACATGAAAGAGAGAAGAGACAAGAGCTCCCATGACATAAGTATAGTCACGCCCAAGGAGTAAGTTAAAATGCAAGGGAACTTAGACAACCATTATGTATATATAGACAATATTTCCTCCCAAAGTGATAAGAAACTTAGGAAGGATCCCTAATGATTGACTGGTTCCTCTGTTAAACGCTAATAGATTCTGGGTAACAGGCACAAGCTATGGAGAACTGAGATCTTTCCAAGTAGTTGAGGATAGAATACTAACATATGTGCCTTCATCTATGATGGAAATAGCTATGGACACATTATAGGCCTGCACCATGATCTCAAATGGCTCATAAGAAGGAAGATGATATCTTGCCAGTCGATTCCAATCAAAGGAAGCAACCAGACTACTTAGAGGGGGTCTTGTGGGAATGGGAAAATTGCCTCCTTGTGATACAGGAACAGGAGGATTACCCTCTTGAACCGGGAGAACATCAGTATTACTCTCGAATTCATGGGAATATGAAGAAAAAAAGAGAACCTAAGTGGTATGAGGTTCACTCTCTACAAGAAAGACTCGATCAAGTGAATTTGGAATCAAGACAATCATTTTCTTAACCAATGGTTGGTCGGGAATGGACTTGTGGGGTTCACTTTTGGAGAGAGTGGGATTGACAAAAGATGAATTATGGTTAATCACTTGATCAACTAGTGGAGTATCAAAGGAAAGCTTTCGGTAGCCAATAAGAAGATAGGGCTAAGAAGCAGTGAGGTTATCCAACACTTTCAAGGCTTCATCGATATAAGGAAAAATGTGAATGGGATGATTCCCTTCACATAACTTATAGGGAAATTTAAATTTACCCTTTTTCCCATGGGCCTTATTATCACTAGCTGAAGAATTTTCACCAACATGATCTCCAGAGGCCGATGGTAAGGGTCAATTCAGGTTAGCAGATCACATTTCTAGCACCCTGGTAATTTCAGGACAATCTCTAAGAAGGTGGTCAAACATACAAAGCTTGCAAGGGAATTTTACTTTGCAGGATTGAATGGAATGTTTTTCAAGATTAGTTGCATCAGTAGTGATGGTCGCTTGGTTTCCCCATTGCATATTATGTTTCTACTTCTTCTTAGCTTCCTAATTACTAGAATTCAGACTTTCACCAGGTGAAGAGGAAGAATGGGGTGAAGAAATAGGTGAAGAAGGCAAGGGGTCAACCTTAGGATCAACATCAGTTTAAAACTGTTTATGTGGAGGTGAACATGGTTGAGAAGCAACTTGGACATTTGGAACCATGGTGGTTGAAAATAACCAAAATGGTAAACAAATGGTTAATCCAAGAAGGGACAACGTTGCCATATAAGGAGTACCAACATTTCCAAAAGAAGGAAAAGGACCACGATTCCCATATGAGGGGATTCCTTGATTGGAAAACTTAGGAACTATTGCCATTAGTCTCAAACTAGCATCTGTTAAGGAGTTGTGTACATTTAGGATGTTATTTTCTGGCCAATAAATTTTAGATATTAAACAAAAAATAAATCAAAAAGGGGTAATCTGGGCAAAAAGGTTTATCAAGTATCAGTGAATTATAGAATGCCTCATGGCAGACCAAGAAGTACGGGTAGGAAATCCCTTCGAATGTTGTGTTCGGTGTATCACATTTACAAGGTGGCTAAATCGGTTACCTATGGCAGGCTTGCAACCTAATGGTGTCTCCCAAAATATATGCGACGGTACATGGGAGCCTAGTACATAGTAGTGTTGTGTAATGCATAAATATTCGATAAGAGCACCCCAAATATACTATCATACATGAATATACTTCTGTACATGGGACAATATATCACCCCCGAATTGTAATGTAGACTATTATCGACAACTCCTACATTTAACGTTGTTGGAACAAGTCTCTAGCCTAGAGCTCTAGATGTTCATGTTAATTCCAATGCTCCTTAAGGTAAATTGGGTTCATTTTAAGTTTATCTTTATTAAAGTTTAAGTTTCAAGGCTCAAAACGAATGTCACATGAGTCCTTACAGTGTAGAGTAAATGCAAGAAAATAAGATTTCAATTGTGAGGAGTACTAAACTATTTAGGGAAGAGAGATAAGTAAGAATGCGCTTAATGCAGCAACGATAATGCCCCCCAAACTAGTTCAGAGTTACGAAAATGAAATTATTTTCCAAATTGAATTCACTTTTCCAAACAAATGCAACTTATTGAAAATGAAAATTCATTTCCTTTCACTAAGATGCAAGAAATATATATATATATATATATATATATATATATATATATATATATATATTTAGTTTGAAATGTAATCAAAATGAAGAAAAATGAACGAAAGAAGAAATGTAAAATCCCTTTACTTTTCTTTCAATCAAACCAAACAAAAATTTCTTTAAAGAATGCATGAATGAAATGATTTTCACTCTTTCTAAAATGACAAAGATAGTCTAAATCAAAAACGAAAAATAAAATAACTTCCAATTTATTTTGAATTTAGACAAACACATTCTTCTAGACTTGTGCGCCAAACAAATTGTAGTCTTTTGCTTGACACTAAACCAAATCGAAATAGTCAGAAATGCAGATATGAACAAAGCATACACCAACTCTCTTCGAAACAAGACAATAAAAATGAAAAAAAGGGGTGTTTGAAATGGTAAAAATTTCCCAAGCTTACAACAACTCAAAGAGACAAAACAGACTCGCTCAGAGAAGATACGTAATTCAAACACTTATCAAGGAGATCATTGAGATCTCACAGACTCCTTTAAGGGCTAGGACACAATGTAAAATTAGAAGGGAAACTCAAGTTTTCCCAAGGCTTATGTATGCCTCCGTGCTAAGCATAAGGGTGGTGAAAGGCCAATTATCGTGGTTTTACTATATAGTGCAATGTTGTGAGTGCTACTGAAAGGAAAAAAAGGGTGTTGGTTGCTAAAAAAAAGGAAAAAAAAAAGAGAGTCTCACACAATCACTAGACCTGAGACAATGAAGTGACTAACAATCCTTACACAATATGACAGATGCCTAAGTAGATTTAAATTTCAAAAATCAGTGAAATTGATCCAAGATCAGTTCGGGGAAGGAGAACTTGAAAGGCTAAATCTCCCCAACGGAGTTGCTAGTTCTATTGTCAAGATAAATCCCCTCTGGGGATAGAGGTGATCTATCTACCCCTAGAGTGGGTCTAGAAAGACGAGATTCTTTCTAACATAAGATTTCTTAAGTAATGCTTACAATAAAAAGAGGAAAGAGACATAAATACCATTTTACAATCACTATCTTTGCATCTATTGATGGTGACATCGATCCATGATCAGATGATCGAGATACAACAAAAAACGTGATACAATAAATAAAAAACATAAACACTAGCTATCTAGCAAATCAAGTACTACCAAAATATTTGCATAATCATGTAGAAAAATATAGAAAGAAAACATCAGATGTTATTATTGATAAATTGCAGAAGAAGAGCTTGCAACTAGGCCTTGATGTTAGAGGCATCCTCAGGTGAAAATATGAGTCCTTCACCCAGCTTAAAAGCATTCCTTCTCCTGTTCACTTAGGCTTAATCATGATGCTAGAATGCAAAGGGATGAGAGTTCAAACGAGTCTGACAATAATCAAACAAGCTCTAAAATTTGGGGAATGAGAAATGTGAATTTATAGCAAGGAGAAGGAGGTTGGGATCCAATTAAAGGAGGAGGAAGGCTCACTTTCTAATGGATGATCCCCCATGGATGAGGTCAATGCTCTAAAATGAGAGAGATCGACCTTATCATCATTGTTCAACAACCAAATCGCCTCTCTTGAGCTTCTAGAGGTTGAATATTTTCCTCCATTTGAGGAAGTACTGCCAGAAAGGGGATCAACACGTTTTTCCAGGAAATTAGGGAACTAATAGCACTGGGTCAGAACTAGGAATAGGAAATCAATGCGGTCATTGCACCAAGAAGAGAATTGACCTAGAAAACTAAGAATTTGACCAAGTTATTCAATAATATTTAAAGGAAGTCTTCTTTGGATCTTAAAGGGGATATGTTAGCATATTTCTTGATGATGGAAACATTGCAAATGATTCATCACGGGGCATTTCAGGATCAGGGATGGGAAAATGAGCATGGTGAAGAATTACTATGTAACAATAATTGACTATTTTCTCATCTCTAAAGCTTGGATGGACTTGCGTTTTCAAATTAATCGAAGCTCAAAGGGTGGTGGAGCCTATGACTATTATCCTATTCTTCTTTGCATTAAACATTTTCACTAAAAACTCCCAACCCCTTTCAAACTAAATATGGCCCCGCTGGAACGTCCCTCCCTAATAAATTCCATCAATTCCTCTTAGATTCCCTTGTCCTCATCCTCCCTTAATTTCCCCCCCATACGATTCCATCAAAATATGAAAATGGTAAAGGTCTTGATCATCAAGTGGGAAAACGACGAGAAAAAGACAACTCAAAAAAATTGGTCTACATTCAATAAAAAATTTCCTCTCTTTTATGAGCAAAGTGCTTCTTCCCTTATCACTCTTGAGAGGTAAATAGAGATAAAGGATTTGTATGGAAAGAGGAATAACTTACTACTTTATAAGGAAAAGTAATGGAGGATGAAAAGAAGAGCCATCTAGTTAAAGGAAGGTTGTAAGAATACTAAAACTTTTCACAAAATTGAAAACAATTGAAAATACATAAATAAAATATGGGAGATCAAAAAGTGAAATGGCTCGTCTAACACTTCCTTTAAGGATACTTATGAGGAAGGATGCAACTACTTCTGGGGAATTTAATCTTCCCCCCAATAAGACTCAATACAATGGATCTTTAAAGTGGCATCCCTCTTACCTCACTTTATTGATCAAGATGCAAAAATCCTACTTAATGGTAGAGGCCATAAAGGAAGAACTCTCTAAAGTTATTCACAACTTTTGGTAAGGTAATATCCCATTTATGAATGGTATATTTATCAAATTCTACATTCCATGTTTTGAATTCATTGCAAATGACCTCTTGTTGTAATAAAACATTCTGTATCCACCAGCTAGATTCTAGCTCCTTTTAATTCCACATTCATCACTCTAATTCCTAAATTAAACTCTTCGTCCTCCTTTGATCTATTTTTCCCAATCTCAATATTTAATTCCACCTACAATGATAATCTCTAAACTCATTATCTTAAGACTAGAGGGGATACTATTTGACTATATTTCAAGTTATCAATTTGGATTCCTTATAAATCATCAAATTCACGAAGCTATTAGCCTTTCCTAGGAATGGTTGTACTCAATACAAAAAAGGAAACAAAAAAAATCCTATACAAAGTGGACCTCTCAAAATAATTTGATAAAGTCAATTGGATCTACTTTAGACTTCTGTTGATACATCTTGGTTTCAATCATGATTCTTTCACCATGATCATGAATTGTGTCAATATTTCCTAAATCACCATCATGATAAATGGATCCTCAACCCTATTTTTTCAAGTAAAAAGAGGACTAAGGTAGGGTTTCCCAATATCTCCCATCCTATTTCTCCTATTATTGAAAGGATTTAATAGGTTAATTTCAAACACTAAAGTAAAAGCAGGCTTCAGGGGGATCCTTATTTTCTAAGAAGAAAATATGTGTTGTGTGGAAAGGGGATCATTTCAATGGACGAACCTTGCTCCATTCCAAGAATGTATATTGCTGAAAAATCAGTTCAAATGCTAGCACTGGAGGTAAACATTAAAGAGGAAAATCATCTCTTCCATTTTCTTCCATCAAGGGTTGTCGTTTTTATATTTAATGGGTTTCTGCCAAGGTTATAAGCATTGAGTTAGTGTATTTTACATCATGGACCAAAATATGTGACATTCATCTTTGTTCCAAAGGATTTCTTCTGGAACAACTTGATTCAAGGAAGATCTAGAGAAAGTATTACAGGAAAGGCCTAGGTTTTGGGGAAGAGTATGACTCTTCATCACTCTATGGTTTCCATAGTTTGATTCTTAAAAAATAGTGGTAACAAAGATGCCATTATGGGCAAGTCTTTCAAATATTCCTCTTCCATTATGGCATCACAAGGTACTAGATAAAATTTCAAATACTTCAGGCACTTTTTAAAAAAAGTGGATTAAATAAATTCGCTCATATGTGTGCATAAATAGACTTAATCAAAGGTCTTCCTAACCAAACTCTACTAAAACATAGATTCTTGCAATGGATAAAAACTTTGGACTATGAAAATATGTCCTTTAGATGCCTTACATGCTTTCAAATAGGACATTTACAAGATTCCCATCCATAGCCTAAAATAATCCCAAAAAGGAAAAAGGTGTGGACCTTAAAAACAAAAGGATGGTGTCTTTTTCATCCCACTTTTTCGGATGATGAAGGGGAAATCAAGGAGGACCCTCCAATAAAATATCTAATGAACACACAGAATATTGATGAACATGAAAAACTCATACATAATGTACAATAAATAGGACCAATCCATGCAAATGAACTTGTTGGAATTGTGGCGCACTAAGTGGATGGTTTGGCGGGATCAAAGAGAGTCCTTATATAAAAAAATTCATATTTTAATAAAGAGCACCCCCTTGTGGTGACTATGTTTGAGTTGGCACTTTTTCTCGTCGAATCAAGGGTCTAGGATAAGTTCAAAATAAACAAAAGAAAGAAAGATAATCTAAGTGACTATTATAATACTTAACTTCTCTTCTATATTATTTTAGTTTTAGATCCAAGAGGCTGTTATCTTCTCTGACAAGACTATGGGCTTGCAAATGTAAAATGATTTCAAGCATATGTATAATGTAATTTTGTTCCTTTTTTATATTTCAATGTAATTATGGTGTTTTTATAAGGAAAAATAAGGATTGGCCACATGCAAAAATAGTATGAGTTACAATGAATGTGAGCCAAATATACTTGATGAAAATGTAGACATCCTACTTGACCAAATTTATGTATACAATCCAACAAATGAGGGTGGTGATGATCATGATGGTGGTGATCATGATGCTTATGGTAGTACCACCCCATCATAGCATTGTCATAAGGGTGCGGGTGATCCTTATAGCAATACAATTCCTCATTATTCATTCGATGGTGAGATGCTAGAGCTAGAGGATGTGCCTCATGTTTCTCCTCAAAGAGTAGACGAACCACCTCCTCCTTCACCTTAGAGTTCCCAAGACTGCATCTAGGGAACAAACCTAGTTGACCATCCATCATCTTCTACTCATACATACCAACCACCTCCTTCTCCACCTCAGCTGAGTTCGATAGATGTTGATCATGCAGTAATTGACCATCCCCCGTCTTCTACTGTAGACTAGCGTTGCACTATGTTTGTTTTGTCGAATATTTGATTGCACTTATTTGACTTAATGTAGCTATTTGACTTATATATATATATATGTGTGTGTGTGTGTGTGTGTGTGTGTGTGTGTATGTATGTATGGTACATTTTTTTGTTCATGTTTATGTACTTAATTTATTTGTTGGTGTTGATGTGTATATTGCTAGTTCATGTTAGATATATTCATTTAATGTGCTTGTAGATAGATGTATATGTGATAGTACTTATTTGACATCATATTTATATTAATTTAGGATGTGTGTGGCGATTATGTTATATTAGAATGTTTGTGTTTTATTAGATGTTATGACGATGATGATGCCCTATTAGACTATCAGATTTGTGTGCTAGCTAATGGCGTTTATATGTGCTAGAGGTTTATATCATTAGATGATGGTAGTGAATTCGAATGTATATCTTAGATGATGTTTATGATTGTTCGATGGTTATCATCATGATGTTTATTTTTATGAAATAATATTTATTATAGATTTTTTATTGGTGAACTTATATCAAAATTTTATATATGAAATTGCATGCAAGCCTACTCGAAAAAGTGCAAATATATTTTTATAATGTATAAAGTTTAGTATGGTTGAAATATAATTATAAAATTAGGTTGATATAATAGGCTCATATGGAGTTAGGCTGGTATAATATATATGTAGTGGACATTGAAATATTGTATTTATAATTCACCTTCTCCACATTAAAATGTTAAAATCCCCCCCCTCATAATATTTTCGTGTATATATACAGTTAATTATTTTTACTATCAATATTTTGTAAAATATTACTTATCAAATCTGTATTAAACATTGAAAATTTTACAATTTTTTTACAAATTTCCCTCATACATTGAATTAGGAAGAAACTATTAATGGAATAAGAATTTTCTCAATATTTCTCACTAAAGTGAAAAGATAAGAAAATTTTCTATTTAAATTACTTTACTTTTCCCTATACAAAGTATTTATAAAATTATGTTATTTAATATGGACATTGAAATATTTTACTTATGGTTGTCAGTAAAATATATATATATATACTTTTTGTTTTAAATATCACATGTAAATGGAACATAGAATGCATTACACATAATGTATTATTGATAATACTATTTCTTGTCGTGTGAAAAAACTACATTCTTCTTTGTAGTAAAAAGTAAACTATATTTTTTTACTCATTACATTTCTTCCTCATGATAAAAATTGTTTTTTTTTTGTTACTTTATATCTCTATTTAAAGTTATATAAGTTTAAGGTGTAAATTGGCATTAATTTCTTTTCTTATTACTATTTTTATTTTTTTAATTTAAATTATTACTATGCCATAAGGCTTTTTATATGAGAACAACTCTCCTCCAATACTACGTGTCTTTTTGTGTGATGTTAGACGATCTCAACCATCGGATTGAAAACCAGTGTTAATCAGTTACCATTTTTTAACGAAATTATGTGTAAAATTTGAGTGCCAAGATTCATTAGCACAAGAACTAGTGTTCGTCGGGTATCCTCGAACGATATGCTCTCCAAGGTGCCTCCCATAGCGCAAAAATATGTTGTTTTCAGCTTCAATGGCTATACTGTTCTCCAACCTCGTATTTAGAGTGAACGCTGCAGGGGTGGCTATCCTCACGATGCAGGCTGGAGTGGCTATCCTCACGATGCAGGTTTCTGTTGTTTTCCCTTTAGAATAACAAAATTTTTGCAACTTTCGAAAGCATATTTATTGTAATATTTATAATTCTCTTCCGTGCAATGCTTCGTAATGTGGTTCGCTTCCTCAAATTTGCTGATGCTACATTTCCTCCTCGGCTAATGCTAAAAACTTTCTCCATGTGTTCTTAATGACTTTCGTTTTTCTTTTTAAACGGTGTAAATAATTTTTTTTATATTTTTTTACTCCATCCATATATATATATATATCATTTCACACCAATTATTTTTAAGTAAGTTACGAGCTGAGTGACTTTTTATAATTTAAAAAGACAAGTTTTTTACAGAAGAAATTTTTTCCCTTCAATTATTTAGTGAGTATATATATTTCTATTATATATAGTAATATCTATGTTATTTAGCACTAAATTATTATTTTTAAATAAATTAAGAATTGATCGATTTTTTTAAATTTTAATTAAACCAACCTTTTTTATAACTGTCATTTATGCCTGAATTTTGTAATCAGAATTTTATATCCATTCTTAAGACATGAAAATTTATAAATACATATTACAAGATACTTGTGAATTTTTACCGATAAAGTTGATAAATACATATTACAAGACACCTGTGAATTTAATTATCAATGAAAAAAAACCTTTCAGCTAAGAAAATACATATTACAAGTTTTTTTTCAACACACATCTATTTTAGATTATAGCATTATTCATGTTTTTTCTCAATTAAGGGTTTGATGAACTCTTTTTCAAAATATAATTATTAGATTATAGTATTATCTATGTTTCTTGTATTATAAACTTTTTTTTTCAAAATATAATTATTACATATGTCTAATGTTATAATTTAAAACTAGAGTTTTCTCAATCTTTCCCTTTGTGATTATATATATATATATATGGGAATATTAAATTAGTATATAATTAATATCCTTTTAGAGTTTAAAATATTTAGAAAAAACCTAATATATAGTTAAAAAACATATGAGAATATTAATTAATATATAATTATATCACTTTAGATTCTAAAATATTCTGAAAAAAACTAATATATAGTTAAAATTATTATTTGGATTTGTTTTATAAAAAGAAACTATATAAAGTTAAAAAAAAATTTAATATATATTTTATGATTCAAACTTATATGCAATCAAATAATAGTCTTAGAAATTTTATCTATTTTTTAAATTTTATTCATTTGTATATTAAAATATTTTTTTATCTAGAATTTCAAGAAAAATATTACTTTCTAGCTATAACACATTTTATGGATATTATTGCCAAATAATTTATTTTTTTATTTGGACAAACATAAATACCTTTCCTTTCTGCTAAATATTTACTAAGTAAATTTATTATAAGAAATTTGTATATTAAAATAATTTTTTATCTAGAATTTCAAGAAAAATATTTATTAAAGTCTAGCAATCAGATTACTGAAAAAGAATTATTAAATATTGAGAATTTATTATAAGATATTTGTATATTAAAATAATTTTTTATCTAGAATTTTAAGAAAAATATTTATTAAAGTTTAACAATCAGATAGCTAAAAAAGAATTATTAAATATTGAGAGAAATAATGGTGGTGCTTAAAACTATTAGTATTAAGATTTAAATAGTTACAAAACCAATTTACTTAGATTCATTCCACTTTTAAATAGCCCATATATAATTTACTTTTTAATTCTGCTTCATTTTGAGGATTAATATTGCATTTTGGGATATAAAAGTTCTAATGTACAAATAGCTTAGGTGTCTTGTTTCAAAAGTTTAACAATCACATTACTATAAAATAGAATTATTAAATACTGAGAGAAATGGTGGTGTGTAAAACAATTATTGTTAAGATTTAAATAGTTACAAAACAAATTTACTTAGATTCATTCCACTTTTAAATAGCCCATATATAATTTAATTTTTAATTTTGTTTTCTTTTGAAGATTAATATTTCATTTTTGGATATAAAAGTTCTAATGTACAAATAGCTTAAGTGTCTTGTATCAAAAGTTTAGCAATCATATTACTAAAAAATAGAATTATTAAATATTGAGATGTGTAAAGCTATTATTGTTAAGATACTAATAGCAATACATCTCCTCTAATATAGTGCACTTCTCAAATGTGCCTAATTAGAATACATTAGCATGTCAAGCTCAACTACATAGAATATTGAAGAGTGAAAATCCTATCACAATCTTCAATTACATGATGAATTATAGTGACTGGAATATTGTTGCTCAACATCCAAACTTCATAAACTTCACCCAATTTTTTAGCTTCAACTACAAGCCACTTGATAGTGATTGGAATATTTTTTCTCAACATCCAAACTTGATAAACTTCACCCAAATTTTAGCTTCAACTACAAGCCACTTGATCCATATGCATCTATGAGTATGTAACCCAATCCTTTTCCCCTATGTTTTCACTCTTATATTTATGCCAACACCTTATCAATTTTTCATCTAAATGCTAATATGTTAAGATATCCCTAATCTCGTTTATGTCTTTGATGGTGCCTCTACAAATGACATTGCATTGTTTTGGGAAATCAAATACTACAATGATATGCTTTTGGAAGTTGAACTAATGGGGAATGTCCAATATGAATTGCTCCATATGCTTTTGGAAGTTGAACTAATGGGGAATGTCCAATATTAATTGCTCCAATTTTTCATTTAAATGCTAATATGTTAAGATATGCCCAATATTGTTTATGTCTTTGATGGTGCCTTTACAAATGACATTGCATTGTTTTGGGAAGTCAAATACTACAAGATATGCTTTTGGAAGTTGAACTAATGGGGAATGTCCAATGTGAATTTCTCCTTTAGAAGAATAATAAAAAATTCACTCCAAAACAGAGGTGGGTGTTCCCTCAAAGACTCTAGTTCTATGGTGAGGAATCACTCTTCATATATGCTCCTTTTCATATGCTAGACTTGTGGATGTTCCCTCAAATAATCTAGTTCTATGGTGAGGAATCACTCTTCATATATGTTCTTTTTCATATGCTAGACTTAATCACCCACTAATAGAAATACCCTCAAATACTCTAGTTCTATGGTGAGGAATCACTCTTCATATATGCTCATTTTCATATGCTAGACTTGTGGGTGTTCCCTCAAAAAATCTAGTTCTATGGTGAGGAATCACTCTTCATATATGCTCTTTTTCATATGCTAGACTTAATCACCCACTAATAGCAATACATCTCCTCTTGTACATGTCAAGCTCAACTAAAAAGAGTATTGGAGAGTGAAAATCCTATCATAAGCTCCAATTACATGATGAATTATAGTGACTGGAATATTGTTGCTCAACATCCAAACTTCAAAAACTTCACCCAGATTTTTAGCTTCAGATAGAATCCACTTGATCCATATACATCTACGAGTATGTAACTCGATCATTTTCCTCAATTTTTCATTTAAATGCTACTATGTTAAGATATCCCCAATCTCGTTTATGTCTTTAATGGTGCCTTTATAAATGACATTGCATTGCTTTGGGAAATCAAATACTACAATGATATGCTTTTGGAAGTTGAACTAATGAGGAATGTCCAATATGAATTGCTCCAATCTTTCATTTAACACTTTACTATTTATGACAACACCTTATCCATTTTTCATTTAAATGCTAATATGTTAAGATATCCCCATTCTCGTTTATGTCTTTGATGGTGCCTTTATAAATGACATTGCATTATTTTGGAAAATCAAATACTACAATGATACGCTTTTGGAAGTTGAACTAATGAGGAATGTCCAAGATGAATTGCTCCAATATTTCATTTAAATGCTAATATGTTACTGTTTATGACGACACCTTTTATGTCTTTGATGGTGCCTTTACAAATGACATTGCATTGTTTTAGGAAATCAAATACTACAATGATATGCTTTTGGAGGTTGAACTAATGAGGAATGTCCAATATGAATTGCTCCATTTTTTCATTTAAATGCTAATATTTTAAGATATCCCCAATCTCATTTATGTCTTTTATGGTGTCTTTAGAAATGACATTGCATTGTTTTGGGAAATCAAATACTACAATGATATGCTTTTGGAAGTTGAATTAATGGGGAATGTCCAATATGAATTGCTCCTTTAGAAGAATAAGAAAACATTCACTCCAAAATAGAGGTGGGTGTTCCCTCAAAGAATCTACTTCTATGCTGAGGAATCACTCTTCATATATGCTCTTTTTCATATGCTAGACTTACGGCGTTCCCTTTGCAACATTTGGTGCAATTGCTAGTTTTAATATTTTTGAATGTAACATTATGTGACAACATTTCTCCCATGTGGAGTTGTTGAGTTCCTCTTGTGAAATTAATTTAGGTTAAATATAAATTAAAAAATTATATTTTTATTAAATTTGATTTATTGCTAAAGTCAAGAGATTTTCAAGCAATTTAAATTTAATATTAATTGCAACTATTACCAATTTAAATTAGAAATTTCTCTCTCTAAAGATAAGGATAAGGAAATGTAACATAGTAAGGCTTCATCTGAAGTTACTTGTAGTTGGAGATTTCCTCTATTGTAGCTGGAGATTTTCTCTATTGGAACTTCTCCCTTAAAGAGGCAAGTGTTTTTTTTCTAGTAATAAAGATATAAAAATTTGATTTATTTTGATTATTTATTTGCTACTTACTCGTTTAAACTTAGGTCTTTTTAATAATAAATATGAGTTAAACAATACAAAAATGATAATAAATTAGATTTAAAATTTTGACAAATTATATGTTTGATTATTTAATTATTATTTTTTCCACATACATATCACGATATAGTCACTAAAATTCATGTTTTTCACATTTGTCATAGGTAATATTACATCATGTTCACAATGATAAAAATATATCTACTTTAAATAATTTAGTTATAAATACATAAAAAATAGATATTTATTTCACATAATCTAAAGAGGAGACAAAAATGCATCATCAAATCTATTTGACAGTGGAACAAATGACTCTTAATCACCATCACAAATTTGGTGTGCTTGATATGTTCCTATTTGAGAAGGGTTGTGACCTTCAATCCTTATTATCATAGTTGTTGTAACATTATTTGTTTTTGATAAGTTAGCATGGTAGTTTTAAAAAAATTAAAAAATTAAATGTTAAGTTAGAACATGGATGAAAAATAAATTATAAATGTTAGGAAAAGTATATTTTATTACATCCATGTTAGAAAAAATGATAGGATAGTTTTCTCTAAATAAAGGAGGCAACAAAAAAAATGTTAGGCAACCATAAAATAAAAAATTTAATGCTTTAGTGAATATAATGATAATGGTCGCCTATTTAAATGCACCAGACTTTCAACATGTAAAGTTTAATTCATGTATGCTTGAACCTTTGAAAAAGGGGTTTTATATATTCATTGGTTAAATTATTCTATATGCGCACATATTGATTTTATTATAAAGTTGCTAAACGACAAGCGGTCAAATAAAAAGAGGATAAAGCACTTGCAGATTCCTACGGTAGATCTTGAGCTTCCCTCAGATCTATGGCAGAGATTGACTTCGCACCCTCTCTGCATGTTTCTTGTTAATGCAAGGGGGGGGGGGGGGGTTCCGAACTTCGGTTTCAATGGCTGCGCATTTCTGCGACATGGAAGCATCAGGTGACTTCGTACCCCCTCCACCTAAAACAAGAAACCGGGGGGTACCCCCCAAAATCCATGTCTGGTTTTCCACTCCCACTAATGTTTTCCTGCGCCATAACTGTTTATCCATCCATCACTCATATCCCTCCACGTCACTTATTTTTTATCCCTAATGCTCCATTATACCTGTTAATCCTACCGTTAGCCAATAAATTTGCTCCATTTACCCATTAATCATACCGTTACGTAGTAAATTCGCTTGATTGTTAACCAGAACTATTAAACCCAAAACACAATCTATAAAATTTCCTATAGTCACCCATTCGTTACTTTACTTTCACCTTCAATTCACTTTCATCCTCCATCGCTATTCCATAGTGAATTATCTTCTGCAATTTCCCTTCACATTCCCAAACCCTATTATCATTTTTGTAACCTGAAGCTTTGAATTCCTGTACCACTTTATTATAGTCATGCATGAATCCTAAGGCCAAAAAAAAGAAACAAACTATTCCGAAAGGTAAAGGTAAGAAAGCAGTGACAGAAGAAATCCTGAATGTTGACAGTGTTGCAGAGGTCATACTTGAGGTCGCTCATCTAGCTGCCGAGGTAATTCCTGATGCTTCCAAAGCTGTTGCAGAAGACATTCCTGTAGCTCCACAAATGAACCTCGACCTCACACCCCTAGTCGATACCTATTTTAAAATTACTGACTGTCACTGTAAATTTGAACTCTACGAGCTACATATGTGGTTAAAATAGAAGCACCTGGATAAACAAGACCCTATCATCTTTTGGGAGTCTATGTTGCCTCTGTTTGCATTCCCTCACACTCACCCATTCCCAGATTTAATTGTGTGGTGTCAAAAGCAGTATGACCCTATAACTAGGTCACTGGTGGCTTAGAATGGAAACGTTCTAATAACCATATCTCTTGAAACCATTAATAAGATTCTTCTCATCCCTCCTTTTGACCCCTTATCCTATTTTTCCCTCCTGCCCTCATGGATATTTATCACAAATTATCCTTCCCTCAAAGAGCTTAGATTTTTAACATCTTCCTACATAAGGATGCACATTTACCAAAGAGAAATCCCCCATATGTGTCCTCTATCTTTCCTATATATTCCAAACACTGGATCTCCCTTCTTTATTATCTGTTATGATACCTCAATGATGAAACCGTTGATGAACCCATCCTAGGTTTCTTATCTATCTTCAGCCTTGAAAAATCACCATTGTTTATGTACAATTACAACCATTTTTTGGCCGATATTATACATGAAAAATTCATGAATTTCACCACTCAAGGAGCATTTACTTATTCTTCTATGATTATTCATATGATTTTGTTTCAGCAAGTAGATATGTTGTCCATTCATTTCAACAAGAAAGACGCACAGGGATTTAATAAATTAGTGATTCACTGAACAGAATTGGTGAGAGCTTCGTCAACGACTACTTCTTTTTCAGAATTCATAGACTTGTTCATTCATCTAGTGAGGTAGTTTCTTACCAGTTCATCAGAGCCTAGAATTTGAGAAGACATTAAGATAATTATGCACCTCAGTGAACAAGTAAATACAAGTGATTGGTATCTATACAAGAATTACACAGAGATTAGGGTGTCTGGCTACAAGCTTCCACCATACAAACTTCCAAAATATGTGCCTATAAGAATTTTCTCTTTATATTACATAAGACAAATGTTAAATATGGATGAATTCCATTTTGTTTCAGGAAAGAGGAAATTCCATTTTAGAATTAAGGCCAATGATGGATCATTCATTTGTAATACCAGAGAAACTGATATTGATGTAGATACACTATTAAAGAAGATGGGTTTTCAGTCAAGTTTTACTTGGTCATATGACCCTCATGGAATTATTTATGCTATGAAGATTTAATCCAAGACAGCCTCTTACACTCACACCTTTAGAGTAGAAATAGAGAAGTAAGTGAATGAGGATGAATGGGTAGAAGGTAGTTTACAAGAAGTAGATGAACAAGTCATTTCTACTTCAAATGTGCAAACACGAGTTCCTGACAGGAAACAACAAAAGAGGGTCAGAGAAGAGACACCACATTTCCAGGAGATTATGAAAGAATTCATCTTACAGCATAAGAAACCAAGGCTTGATTATTCCTTGCTTTCAGAGGATAAACAGCTAGAGATCATAGATTTCAGAGGAACTGAAGTCTCCACATCTACAAATATTCCTCAAACTTCTCCATCAACATCATCTGAAATAGAGCCACTAGAGATCATCCAACATGCAGATGCGCGCTCTTCAGAAGAGAAAAATATTTACTCCAAATTTATAGAAATCAAACAAACTAATGAAGCCCTGAAATTAGATGTTTATAGAAAATTTTGGAAACAAACATCTACATCACAAAATAGGCTTCTCACTGAATTTGAAAGTGATAAGGGCGGGATTTAGATGGCCTTCCTGCAAACAACAGTGTCATTTCTGAAGACCCATGGAGACTATAAGAATATTGTCTTCTCATTTGATGTAAGACACATACATCGAATGACCAGATGGATATGCATAGGCAGCCAGGAGAAATGTTATTTTCAACCATGACTACAACAGCTATGTCTCTTTAAAAATCAAAACTAGCACTGTCAAATATGAAATCTCAGTTGAATATTTTGAAACTATCTTGTTTTGCTAAAGACAACATGATAAAGACATTGGAAGAACTTGTAGTAAAAGTATGATATGATCCTATTAACTGCAAAGCAGCTGTAGAAATCATCAAGAAGAAAAATGCAGACATTACTTTCTACGAAGACAACTCAAGCTACCCTCGAGTGAAGACCCAAAGTCTAAAGAGATGGCACAAAATGAATCTGACAAAGATTAAATACTTAAGTTAATTATTGATCAAAATCTACAGATCAAAAAAATGGAAGAACATATTGAAGAACTGCTGAAAGAGAAATCATCACTCCTGGTGAATGTTGATCCTACTTTAGCAACTCAAACATCTTCTGTAGGTGAAAAAACCTCAGAAACCTTGAACATGATTGATCCATCACAACTGGCTCAAGAATTAGCCACTCAGAAGCAAGCACATGAAAGGCTAAATCAAAATTTTCAACTTCTTGAGTCACAAAAGATTAGAAATGACACTTTGTATCTAGAGGAAATGCATAAAACTCACTAGTTGGAACTTAGAATTAAAGGGCTGGAAAGTGAAACTGTGATGGCATCAACTTTAGGAGAAGCTAAGTAGAGTGTTACACCATTTTTTGGCCATCTAACCTGTTACTATTAGATGGACCTAAGTACACCATGTAAGACCATTTTTACCCTAAGTAAAATTTCTTTTACTATGAAAAATAACTTAGTAACCCACATTTATTAAGTTGTTTATGGTCTAAACAGGAAACCCCATGAGGAAATATTAAATAAATCCACATTTGTTTGGTTTTCCTCAAGGAATAATTAGTTAAACAACAGTTTAATTAATATTCCTAGTCATATTTAACCCAAAACAGGAAAATTAATTAGATAAATTATTATTTATCTTATTATTTTCTAGGAATAATTATTTAAACCTTATTAAAATAATATTCTGTGTTAAATTTGACTAAATCATTCATAAATAATTAAATAAATAATTATTTACTTGATTATTACTCAACCATATCCTTAAAATAATAAATAAATTATTTATTTATTTATTATTTACAAATAAAGGGATTTGACCCAAGTCAAATTCTTTTTCCCTCCAACAAATATAATAAAATATTTCATAAAAGTTGTATATGGAATTGGTTAATAATATTTTAACTATGCACCAATATCTAGACTAACTCAATATTTTGTTATAAATAGAAGGGTTTTTCCATTAATTCACTATCTTTTGTTGCCTAAAGATCACTCTGGATCTATACTTTTGGTCTGAATTTGATCCACCATCATTGTCATATCTTGTTACCAGTTTTCTTGTGAGCTCCCTTTGAGTTCCATTTTTTGTATGGGTTTTCTACACCATCAAGAGAGAGGGATTTTAGATCTGAAGTGTTGAGGAATTAGAAGAACCCATCCCATTGAGGAGGACTAGTAACATATTTCTATGTTCTCCTCCCAGGTGTCATAAATACAAAAAATTCTTTAAAACATTATTGTCTTCTCTATTGGATGCATGGAGCAACTCTTGATTTTATTTACTGCTTAATGTCTTTTAATGCATAGATCTAGATTTTTGCAGAATTTATCTTGGTCAACTAATCGCAGATCTAAATATATTAGTAGCCATATTTTCTATTAGGATTGTTTGTTATGCGGGGCTAAAGTGAGCCTTTTTCGTACACTTGCGATTAAGATTCATACTAACAACTGGCGACTCCACAAGGGTTTACAATTACGACCTCTGTCATTTTTTAGATCCCTACATATCCAGCTTCTTCAAACCCTAGTATTTCTCTTCAGCTTCTTGTTTTTCTTTTATTGATGTTTTTTTTAACCTATAAAACCCTAAAGCATTGAAAATTCTAACTTCTGTGTCTTTTCAGACCTATTGCGCAAGTGACAGACATCAGTCGTATCTGAGACAAATTATTTTTCTGAAACCTGCTCCTGAGAGTGCTGGAAGTACAGGTCACACATTTTGGGCCAAATCCTGCTACCTAAACCTCCATGGCGTAGAAAATAGGCCAAAATTTGTGACCTCTACAGAAAACAGGTCAGAAACTGTAACCTAGACTTTTTGCAGGAATTCTTCTGAGATTTTTCTGGGTTTGTCTGAGCCTCTGTTCAGGGTTGTTTGACTTCCATATCCACCCATTTTGGACCTTTACTTGTTCTGTTTTACTCAACAAAGTGGGAACCTATCCCTTTAGGGCTTCAGTACCCTCCACCTTTTGTGGAAGAGTTCTAGCTGCTACAGGTTGTCTGAAATTTTAGAGTGTTCAACCATTTTTCAGATCTGATCCCTTACTTTTAGATCCACCTCAGATTGGCTATTTATCCATCCAAAACACATCCTTTTAGTTTTGTTTGGGTTTTCCTCTAGGGTCCTCTCTGCTTCCCTCTAGGTTATAGCCTTTCGTCACCTCATTTACAAAAAATTTTCCTCTGATTTTTTGTTGTTTTTCTGCACCTATTTCCAGCAGATCTGACCTTTAGATCATTATCCCTCCTGACCCTAGATCTATTCACTATTTTGGTGTGTTTTTGTTGGCAATATGATGCAGAGTGTTGTCCTTGATGGCAACTCACTTAATGAAGATGAAGACATGAGATTGTTGGCATGTGTTGTCCTTGATGGCAATCCACCTGATGAAGTTATTCTTGACCTGATGGACTTGGTGAATGATGTAAATATGATGTGAAATGATGTTAGCTGGCAATATGATGCCGAGTGTTGTCCTTGAATGGCAACCCACTTGATAAAGATGATGGCAACTTACTTGATGAAGTTTTGCTTGATAGAATATGTTCTTGATGAAGTAAATCTGATATATCTACAGTGAGTACAGAAGGGAATGAAGAAAGAAATCCAGTATGTGTCAGATCTATGATGAAAAGAGTATGTCTCAAGGCATATGCGGATTTGTCTAGGAGAAATCGCGTATGCATGCGGAAAACAACGTGCCAAGTAGCGTATGGGAAAAAACGCTCCTAAAGTGCAAAACCAGGGGTAACCACCATGGTATTGACCCATTGTATTGGGTAGTGATTCGTCTAAATGACCCCGTCCAGGAATACCATCGGAAGTAATGTGGTTTTGGCTCATGGTATTGAAAAAGGGTAAACCTATATAAGGAGAAGAAATTCATTGTGCAAATCATGAAAAAAGGGTGCAAGATGTCTGAGCTTGAATGAATACTTCTCTCTGAAGTATATCTGAATGGGAAGGGTTACAGTTGAATGATAGATGCGAATGCATGATGCACCAATGATGAAGAAGAGGGTATCTAGATCGAAATGTACTTGTATTTTCTAGATCTATTTAGGGGATGATTAGATCTGAGAAGAGGCGAACATCTGTCTGAAGTAAAGGGTAAAATCTGAGTAATGTATCTGTTCTGAAGAATTGCAATGACCTAAATGTCTGAAGAACCATACGCTAGTTCGCCGCAGAATAAGCGCGTATATACGCGGCTTTGCTGAAGAGAAAGCGCGTATGCGCAGTGAAATCAGCTCTGTAATTTGTATAGAAGTATCACAGCGGATTGATGTGATTGAAATACTTTGATATATCTGTGATATCGGTGAAAGGAAGCGTATGCAAACTAGGGTTCTTGAATCAAGGGGTATGAAATGTTTGATCTGTTTTGATGTGTTACTGCTATCTGTGAATGATGTATTCTACAGTTTTGGGTTGTCTGAATTGATAAGTTTCAGTTTGATGTATGATTGAGCTTAAATGTATGGAGTGGGTCCGGTCTGAAAATATAATGAAACGTGTCCTGCAAGTTGTGTTCTAAAGGAAGCTTTGGATCCAGTGTGAAAATTGATGAAACGTGGTCCATAGAGGTGTTGAGGGTTGCCAGCCTTCGGTCGGGGGGTTGTAGCTCCCTTCCGGGTGAGGGCGAGTAGCGAGAGATCGGGGGTCGTAGCTCCTTCCGGAGGAGGCTAGTAAATGAGTCGGGGGGTTGGAGCTCCCCTTCCAAGAGAGAACAGTATGACGCGGTGGGTGCACAACGTCTTTGATGAGGAGTCTGCACCGGCACATATGTTGTAAGATGTTTTCTCTATAATAAAATGTTAAGTGTGAAAGGAGCAAGCACAACGGCGGTGGTTTTCTCCTGACTTGGGTTTCCACCTAAAAATCCTGGTGTTCATGTGTGATGCTTTGTGTGATGGTTTATTCTGTTGTTACTACACATGTTTACTGTTAATTTAACATCAGATGAATGAATATGACAAAGAAATAAGTTAATAAATATCTGCATATTTAGATCTCTGCTAATACGCGATTTGTATGAAGGATATCCACGTGTATACGCGAGTTTACTAAAGGAAAGTAGCATATGGGTTTTAAAGAGTGCAAAAGTAAAAATTTTTGAATATGCTGTAAATACTGATTCACCCCCCCCCCCCCCCTCTCAGTATTTTTCCCAACAATTGGTATCAGAGGAGGTTCTTCTGCAGAAGCTTGATCGCTTGAAGAAGATCCGTCGAAATGGGAAGTCAAGAAGGAGTAATGTCTATCAAGCCACCTCTATTCAATGGAAGCAATCTGATATTCTGGAAGGTATGAACAAAAGCATATCTGCAAAGTCTTGGTGCATATGTATGGGCAATCGTGGAAGAAGGTTATCAATACCCGACAAGTGTTCCCTCACCGATGCGGCCCAGAGAAAAGGGAAGAAGTATAGAAGTGTCTCAAAGCATTAAATGTCTTATTAGGAAGCATGTCTGAACGGAGAATTTGCTAAAGTGATGTAGCTACATTCGATAAAAGAAATATGGGACCATACGAGCTACAGAGGAGACACAAAGGTAAAAAGTACCAAAACTCCAAACTCTTAGAATTGAATATGAAAATTTGAAGATGCATAGTGATGAGAGTATTTCCCATTTCTTCTTATGTTTGGACGATGTGTAAATCAAATGAGAAATTTGGGTGAAACCATAACTGATACTACTTTGGTGGAAAAAGTCTTAAGATCCTTGACTTCAAAATTTGACTCTAAAATTTCATCTATTGAAGAAAGGCAAGATCTGCAAACTCTTACTATTGTTCAATTACATGGTATTCTGACTTCTTTTGAAATGAGACAAGGAGGTCCATTTCAAATCAAAGAAGCTGCTTTTAAGGTATCTGCAAGAGGAAAATAAAAGGAAGTTGTCAAAGAATCCAGCTATATATTTGAAGAAGAAGAAGCAAATTTTGTGAGAAAGCTCCAACTAGATACTGGAAGATTCAAAGGTAAGCTTCCCTTCAAATGTTTTGAGTGTGGAAAAGTTGGTCACTATGCTGCTAAATGTCCTTATAGAGAAAAACGTGGTAAAGGGAAACAATTTGAAAAGAGTAAGAGCTATTATGCAAATGAAGATGATGATGAAGTGTCTAGTGAAGATGAAGAAGATTCTGACCATGATATTAAACTTCTCATGGCAAAAGATTCTAGAGAAGAAAAGGATACTTTTGTGGATGCTCTGGAAGAAAATGATTTTCTTGAAGAAAAGAACATAATCATAGAGACTCTTGAAAATCAGCTTGAAGCAAAGGAAAAACGCATTGAGGAATTGGAGTGTGAAGTAGTAAGTCTAAGGAAAGATAATGAGAAAGGAAAAACTCTCAATCTTAGATTTGCTAAAGGTTAGGAAACATCTGAATGCAGGAGCAAGATCTAGCCAAAAGAACATGTTCCCTCAAGCTCTAAAGTGTGGAAAAAGAAAGAACCGCCGGTAGAAAATTGTGGGATAGCGTTATTTGCAGAAGGTGAAGAAAATCAATGGTACATTGATAGTGGGTGCTTAAGACACATGACAGGTGACAAAAGCAAACTCCTTACATATAATGCTCTAGAAAGGGAAAAGAAAGTAATATTTGGAAATGATTCTCCTGCTGTAATTAAAGGAAAAGGGTCCGTGTTTCTAAAAGAAAAGGTGAAGGCTAATGATGTCATGTATGTGGATGGACTAAGGCATAATCTGTTGAGTGTAAGTCAAATGTGTGATCAAGGAACTGAAGTTGTCTTTAGTTTAAAATAATGTGTGGTTCGTGATCTTGATACAGGTAAAATTATTATAAAAGGGAAAAGAAATCCAAGCAACCTGTATGTACTGAATTGCAAAGATCAATGTTACTTGAGCAAGTCTTCAGAAAATTGGCTATGGCATAGAAGGCTGGGGCATCTGAGCTTCTCTAAAATCAACAAAGCAAGCAGACTTCAAGCTATTCATGATCTTCCCAATATTAATCTACCAGAAAGTATCATATGCAAATCTTGTCAATTCGGTAAGCAGACCAGAGTACAATTTAATGCCAAAGAAGGATCTTCAAGTAAACCTCTTGAACTCATTCATACTGACATATGTGGACCTATGAGGAAAAATTCACTACATGGGGAAGAATACTATATCTTATTTATTGATGACTACTCTAGAATGTGTTGGATCGGGTTCATTAAACACAAAGATGAAGCATTTGAAAAGTTTCAGATCTTCAAAGCATTGGTAGAAAATGAATTAGATCTAAAAATCAAGTGTCTTCGATCTGATCGAGGAGGAGAATATACATCAAATGAATTCTTTGAATTTTGTGAACAACATGGCATAAAAAGACAGTTCTCTGTAGCAGGCACTCCACAACAAAATGGCGTAGCAGAAAAAATGAATAGAACAATTCAACAAATGGCTAGAGCTATGCTTGATGATTCTGGAACTCCTGACATGTTCTGGGGTGAAGCAGCACATACAGCAGCTAACATTCTCAACAAGGCTCATGCTCGGGTAAATAGTGACAAAACTCCATTTGAACTTTGGTATGGTAATTCTCCCACTGTGAAGCATTTTAGAGTTTTTGGAAGTAAATGCTTTATCAAAAATAATGATGAAAAGCTTGGCAAGTTTGAACCTAGATCAGATGAAGGGATATTTCTTGGTTACTCATCTTCAAGCAAAGCATACACATGTTACAATAAAAGGCTTCGAAAGATTGTTGAATGTATTGATGTTGTTATTGATGAGTCTCCTGCAACTCCTAAAGAAGAAAAGCAAACAACAAAAGAAGATGATGGTGACTTATGGCCTTCTACATCAAATAGAAATGATATAAACAGTGGATCCAATGAAGAACCTGAAAATGATCTATCTGAAAAAGCTCCATCCAGATATGTTCAAAAGAATCATCCTTAATCTCAAATTTTGGGAGACAAGGAATCGGGTGTACGAACGAGGAGAACTCTGGTGGGATATTCTAGTCATTTGGCTCTTCTATCCACAATTGAACCACACAATGTCAATCAAGCTAGCAAAGATGAATTTTGGAAGCAAGCCCTGGATGAAGAGCTCGATCAAATTGAAAAGAATGACACTTGGGAATTGGTACCAAGACCTCATGATAAAAATGTCATTGGAACTAAATGGATTTTCAAGAACAAGTTAAATGAGAATGGGGATGTTGTAAGAAACAAAGCTAGATTGGTTTGCAAAGGGTATACTCAACAAGAAGGTATAGACTTTGAAGAAACTTTTGCTCTTGTAGCTAGACTTGAAGCCATAAGAATGTTTCTTGCTTTTTCAAGTTATCAACAAATCAAAGTCTATCAAATGGATGTTAAATCTGCTTTTCTTAATGGTGATCTAGAAGAAGAAGTATATATAGAAAAACCAGAAGGATTCATTTTGGGAAATGATGAAAATCTTGTTTATAGACTTAAAAAGGCTCTATATGGTCTCAAACAAGCTCCAAGGGCATGGTATTATCGTCTTGACAAATATCTTCATCAACAAGGATTTTCAAAGGGGTCTGCGGATAGCAACTTATACACAAAAGTTGAAAATGATAAACTATTGATTGTAGTTGTATATGTTGATGATATCATTTTTGGGAGTAACGAAGAATCTATGAGTCAAAAATTTTCTTTTGTCATGCAGCAAGAATTTGAAATGTCCTTACTTGGGGAACTAACATTCTTTCTTGGCTTGCAAGTGCATCAAACTGCAGATGGTATATTCCTATCACAAGAAAAATATCTTAAGCAAATTCTGAAGAAGTATGGCATGGAAGAATGCAAACTTGTAAGTACACCAATGATAACCGGATGCAATCTCAGTTCTCATGATGATTCTCCCACGGTGAATCAACCAGAATACAGATCGATGATAGGAAGTCTACTTTATCTCACTGGGACTAGACCAGAAATTATGCATGCAGTTGGGATTGTTGGAGGATTCCAAGCTAATCCAAAAGAGTCTCACCTTCAGGCTGTTAAAATAATATTCCAATATCTACAAGGAACTCAAGACTTTGGTCTATGGTATCCAAAGAATGCTGATCTTACTCTTCACGCTTACACTGATGCAGATTGGGCTGGAAGTGTTGATGATCGGAAAAGCACTAGTGGTGGTGCATTCTATATGGGACCCCGATTAGTATCTTGGTTCAGCAAGAAGCAAAATTTTATTGCCTTGTCTACAGCAGAAGAAGAATATGTGGCTGCCGCTTCTTGTTGCACTCAACTCCTTTGGATGATGCAAACCTTACAATATTTTCAAATCAAATTTACACCTTCTGTCCCCATTAAGTGTTACAATACAAGTGCCATCATTATTTCAAAGAATCCTATTATGCATTCGAAGACCAAGCACATTCCCATCAAGTATCACTTCTTACATGAACAAGTGCTTGAGCAAAAGGTGAATTTGGAGTATGTTCCCTCCAAAGAACAAGTTGTTGATATCTTTACCAAACCTCTGCCCAGGGAAGCATTCGAGTATCTAAGACAGAAGCTGGGAGTGTTCTCTGCCAGTCAAAAGAAAAAATCTGCATAAATTTAGAAGATGGCATTGGATACGCAGTTTTACTGAAACACAGTCGCGTATATACACGAGTTCATGCACAGAAAACTGCGTATGTCTGATTGTTGACAAATTTCTGTTTGGGGTCAGCTCTCTTCAGCACATCTGCAGTGCTGTTTGGTATCTCTGGTGGTGTTCCAGTTCTCATAATTCTATTTCTAATGTTTTGATAAAGATTCCTTGATGATTTGTTGGTGAAAATGTTCAGGATGCACAAACTAAGGGGGAGCCTTTGTCATATGGAAAGGATGATTAGATGCACAGATTTAGGGGGAGCATTAGCTTTGCTGAGTATAATGCATTGTTGGCATTATGATGGTTCTGAAATATGTTCTCTTTCTTGAGGACTTTCTGGTGTTGGTCATAAATGGTCATATTTGTATTTTGGTGAAAAGGTCTTGTTGAGACCCATGATGTAAAATTGTAATATTCAGTCATGTAAGGACTTGTCTCATATGTAAATCCACTTGGTTGGATCTTTGATGTAAGTATGAGTCTTTTGTGATAGGAAGTTCATAGAGTCATGTACTTCATTGAAAAATATGTTTGAAGATTCAGCATGAACTCAGGGGGAGCTTGATCATTTCAGTATACATCATATCTACAAAACGCTTCTTCCACATGAGGAGAAAAGGGGGAGAGTGTGTTGGTATTGATCCGCCCTTTGCCCTTGATGTCAAAGGGGGAGAGTGACATGGTGTTTGAATGAATATAATGGTGTCAAAGAATGGGGAGAGTGACATGGTGTCATTGTATTCTTAATATACCTATCTGTTGTGGTGATCAAACACCATTGTGGTTGCCATCAAGTCCAAAGGGGGAGATTGTTGGCAATATGATGCCGAGTGTTGTCCTTGATGGCAAATCACTTAATGAAGATGAAGACATGAGATTGTTGGCATGTGTTGTCCTTGATGGCAATCCACCTGATGAAGTTATTCTTGACCTGATGGACTTGGTAAATGATGTAAATCTGATGTGAAATGATGTTAGTTAGCAATATGATGCTGAGTGTTGTCCTTGAATGGCAACCCACTTGATAAAGATGATGGAAACTTACTTGATGAAGTTGTGCTTGATAGAATATGTTCTTCATGAAGTAAATCTGATATATCTACAGTGAGTACCGAAGGGAATGAAGAAAGAAATCCAGTATGTGTCAGATCTATGATGAAAAGAGTATGTCTCAAGGCATACGCGGATTTGTCTAGGAGAAGTCGCGTATGCACGCGGAAAACAACGTGCCAAGTAGCGTATGGGCAAAAGCGCTCATAAAGTGCAAAACCAGGGGTAACCACCATGGTATTGACCCATTGTATTGGGTAATGATTCGTCTAAATGACCCCGTCCAGGAATACCATCGGAAGTAATGTGGTTTTGGCTCATGGTATTGAAAAAGGGTAAACCTATATAAGGAGAAGAAATTCATTGTGCAAATCATGAGTGTGGGTGCAAGATGTCTGAGCTTGAATGAATAATTCTCTCTGAAGTATATCTGAATGGAAAGGGTTACAGTTGAATGATAGATCTAAATGCATGATGCACCAACGATGAAGAAGGGTATCTAGATCTGAAATGTACTTGTATTTGCTAGATCTGTTTAGGGGATGATTAGATCTGAGAAGAGGCGAACATCTGTCTGAAGTAAAGGGTAAAATCTGAGTAATGTATCTGTTCTGAAGAATTGCAATGACCTAAATGTCTGAAGAACCATACGCTAGTTCGTCGCAAAAGAAGCGCGTATATACATGGCTTTGCTGAAGAGAAAGCGCATATGCGTAGTGAAATCAGCTCTGTAATTTGTACAGAAGTATACGCGGATTGATGTGATTGGAAGCACGTATATACGCGGTATCAGTGAAAGGAAAGCGCATATGCAAACTAGGGTTTGCTGAAGAAATGGGTATGAAATGTCTAATCTGTTCTGCTGTGTTACTGCTATCTGTGAATGATGTATTCTACAGTTCTGGGTTGTCTGAATTGATAAGTTTCAGTTTGATGTATGATTGAGCTTCAATGTATGGAGTGGGTCCAGTCTGAAAATATAATGAAACGTGGCCTGCAAGTTGTGTTCTAAAGGAAGCTTTGGATCCAGTGTGAAAATTGATGAAACGTGGTCCATAGAGGTGCTGAGAGTTGTAGCCTTCAGTCAGGGGGTTGTAGCTCCCTTCCAGGTGAGGCTGGTAAACGAGATCAGGGGGTCGTAGCTCCCTTCCAGGAGAGGCTGGTAAACGAGTCAGGGGGTTGGAGCTCCCTTCCAGGAGAGGCTGGTAAACGAGCGCAGGTGGGTGCCTGCGTGCTGGTAGGAGTCTGCACCAGCACATATGTTGTAAGATGTTTTCTCTATAATAAAATATTGAAGGCTGAGCAACTGCGGCGGTGGTTTTCTCCCGACTTGGGTTTCCACCTAAAAATCCTGGTGTTCATGTGTGATGCTTTGTGTGATGGTTTATTCTGTTGTTACTACACATGTTTACTGCTAACTTAACATCAGATGAATGAATATTGCAAAGAAATAAGTTAATAAATATCTGCATATTTAGATCTCTGCTAATACGCGAGTTGTATGAAGGATATCCGCGTGTATACGCGAGTTTACTAAAGGAAAGTAGCGTATGGGTTTTAGAGAGTGAAAAAGTAAAAAGTTTTGAATATGCAGTAAATACTGATTCACCCCCCCCTCTCAGTATTCTTCCCAACAGTTTTGACTAGAATTTTGGCCCACCTACAGACTACTTGTTAAGAGGCCTGCCTCCTTAGGTTTAGATTAATGCATAATTAGCTGTTTATTTTCTGTTATTTCAGTTTCATATACTGTTATTTGCAGGTTTATTTAAAGTTATACAACACACTTTTTTATTTTTCTTTACAAACGTCTGGGTTTAAAAATTAAAATTTACACACTTAACACATAAACCCTAAATGAAGAAGAGCTTGGTTAACACCGCCAAGAAAAGAATATAAACATTGAAATCAAATGATCCTGCACCTCTTTACCCTTGTTTCGACATTGTAATTAGTTGATCCTGCACCTCTTCGCCCTTGTTGGTCTCTCTTCCCTTTGAATCATGTTTGTGCCTTCAGCATTGCGCCACCAAGGCATTTATCCTGGAGGCTTCTTGGCCTTCATCCTCCGTTTTCGGTAGGAAGACTTACTCCTCCGCGTAGGATTCAAGTTAGTACTCCACCAAGTCCACACTCTGACTCCTCTTCTAGTTCATTGGGTCCCCCTTTTGGTTTTTCCCCTGGTTCTCCCCCTATCACCTTCACCATGTCTGTTTCAGGACCTAACGCTGGTGGTAGCCCTGGCCCTAATGCTGGGAATACTACTAGTGGGACCGCAATAGGAACTACTGTGGCTGCACCCTTGCTCCCCTATATGGCAAGCCGTAGTCTTCTTGATTTTAACCAGTTGATCAATGACCCTATACGCCATGACACTGGTTGGCCTTCTATGCCAACTAAGCTCCCTTCCGACATCCCCAAGTTTGAAGGTCTTGCTAGAGAAGATCCTACAAACCATGTTCAATCTTTCCACATGTGATGTTTGTCTAACTCCATTACCGATGACTATGTCCATCTTCGGTTGTTCCAACGTATGCTTATTGGTGAAGCTTCTAAGTGGTATGTTGATCAGGCCTCATCCTCTCATACCACCTTTATGACTCTTTCCTAGGATTTTTTGTCTTATTTCTAGCTTCCCCTCTGTTATGACACTAGTACCAAACTGTTGACTTATTTCTGTCAATTGTCTACGACCTGCCTATCTGATCATGTCCATGAATGCCAGAGAAGAAAGAGCCTATGTCGATCCCCTACCTTTGAATATCGTGTCTACATGGACTGGTTCCTTAGATCCCTTTTGCCTTCTATCAGCAAATACGTTACATCACATTTCCCTCAAACCAAATAAGCTGCTCTCCATATTGCGTTAAAATATGACCTGATCTATGCTCAGTTGGGTTATGTTTATATCATCCTACTTGATCTTCCTAGACTCGGTGGTGCCAACACACCGGGGGCATCTCATGCCGTCGACGGTATCGTTGGAGCTATTTCTCATCCATACACTCAGCCTTCCATGGGCTATGGTTTCCCTCAGGGAGGGGCCAACACCTCTGCACTTTTCCTGCTCTCAGTAGCATGTATCCAGGATACGGCGTGCCTCCTCCTTTTTCCCAACCTAGTTACCACAATTTTACTCAACCTCCTTACTATCTGTATCCGCAGCTTAGTGCTCCAGCTCCTTAATCATTAGCACCTCCACCTCCCTTGCCTTCTCAACCCCCGCAATAGCAACCACCACCCCCAAGGGGCAGGTGTATGCACAACAGGGCGTGACTAATCCTCCTCCTTCCAAAAAGAAGAGGAAAGGCACTCAAAATCAATCTGCCCCCGGTAATCCTAGACCTAATCCTTAAAATAATGCACCTAACAATACTAACCAGCAACAGGGACTTAGCCCAAGAAAAATAGGCCTGTTCACACGAATAAGCCTTGTTCTTGTTGTGGTGTTTATGGTAATTACACTCACAATTATCCTTTATTACCACAGGAGTAAGTCTTCCTTCCGTCCTTCCCCATGTTGTGCCTAGACAACCGAATATGTTTACTAATCCTTTCCCTCAGCAAGGATTCGTGGCTACCCAACCACCTGAAGGTCAAACGGTCACTTAACCTCCTCCATCTGGTACCTCCAATTACTAGATTCTCATGATTAATTCTTACCAACCTATAACCATAGAACTCAACCTTCAGACTCAGTCCCATTAGTACAACAAGCCTCCCACTACGACTGTCCCCGAGCCCCCTTCTTCAGGTTCTACAAAGCCTCTTTCAACACCTAATGGTCCTTTGTAGATCCCTCAGCCTAAGCTGGAGGTTCATACGAAGATCCCTTAGGGACCATTACGCTAAAATGATGCTTCTGGAAAAGATGCCCATTCGTATAGTATAGTAGATGATTTGGCACAATATCCAACCACCATCTCAACATTAGAATTACTCCAAACATGCCCTTCACAATGAAAATCTCTACTATCTTCCATGGGCACTGTAGATCCTTCAGATGATCGATTTATCATCTTCAATGTTGACTGTTCAGAACATCCTCCTCTTCCTGCTTCCGTTGCTTTTCAAATCCCAGTCAAGATCTAGAACGCCAACATTTCCTGTTGTATCATTGATGAGGGGGCATCCACCTGTGTGATGTATGTTTTGGTTTGGAAGAAAATCAGATCACCTGAGTTAGACCCTTCCACGATCACTCTCCAACCGTGGAATGGCCACTCCTCCAAGCCCATTGGCATATTCCGCAATTGTCCCATTACTCTTGCGGGTAGGACCGTTTGCATTGACCTATAAGTCATTGATGCCCCCATAGATTACAACATTCTATTGGGCCATAGCTACACCTATGTGATGTCTATTGTACCATCTGTGGTTCACCGCAAGATGTCCTTTCCCAAAATGGAAATATAGCAACCATTGACCAGTTGACATATTACGAATCGAAGTCTCACACCTCCCCTAAGTCCATGATATCTTCGGTGGCCAATAAGGAAACCATCGACCCCTTGACCAGTGTCTCACCTAGAGTCTACAAAGACTCCTCTGTACTTGGTAAATTCCCTATTCTTTCTCATCCTGTCTCTGATCCTATCTTATCAAATTTTTTCATGATGCAATCGTCTCAAGCTTCCCTCGAGAGGCCCGCTTCAGCTAGTCAGCAGCCCCACCCTCCGCAACCTTCTCCTAGCCCATCTATTCAGCCTTATAGACCTCCTCCTCCTGGCCCTTCACCTGCATCTAGTATCCATGAGCCTCTCTACCCTCCCAGAATGGTTCCTCCAGGCCTTAACCATCTCAGATCCATCCTTCCTGGCCATTACCCCTTTGGTCAGATACCATTCCTAGCTCCCCTCCTGGAGTGTTCTCGATACCTGTCATGGCTACCCTATCCCTTCCTAACCTGACCCCGTGGATTCCCATCTGGTACATCGATCCCCCAACCACTACCTCACCTTATCAACCCAAACCTTCTCTTGCTTTGACCCCAGCTCAACTAGTACCCATGACTCCTCTCACTGCTATTGTGCCTCAGCTACCTCAACAGGAACCTTCTCCTATTGCAACAACTTCAGGTAAAAAGGTCAAAGCTCACAAGAAGGCACCAAAAGCAAAAGGTGCCCTGACTGACCCTGCCCCTCCTCGGCCTCCAAAGCCTTATGCTTTCTATGATTTCATTAGTCATGCCACCCATACTTGTCCTGAGTTGTCTCGTATCAAGCCCATGGTTAATGTTGCATTCCCTGAGTCTATGGTCCTTGAAGCCTTTGTTTCTTCCTCAACTGCAGCCAAGAACCCTAAGACTATTCACACCAACCAACCTTATGCTTTGTGTGATCTGCATGGCCATTATTCCCACCATTGTCCCTGCCTTATGCATTACCGCGCCTCTTTGGAGGTAGTTCGGGAGTAAGATATTGAACATAACTAGTCTGATCGAGATGAAAGATCTTGTGGCCACCATCCTCTACCTATCATCATCCATGAGACCCTTCACTACAAGAAAAAAGCACATTGGTGAGGGTCATGCTTGTGACGGACCTTTAAGGTCCATCACCAATGTCACATATGGTGACGGTCCTTAAAAAACCGTCACTGTAAGTGTATATAGTGATGGTCCTTTATGGTTCGTCACCAAAGACATTTTCAATGACACTTTTGGTGAGGGTCGTTAAAGGCCCATCACTAATTCTCTCTTTGGTGACACTTCTAGTGACAAACTTTTAATGATCCTCACCAATGCTCTTTTTTTTACTTTTAGTAACGGTCAAAAAATGTTCGTCATCGTTGATCATTAAAAAACCGTCACTGTAAGTGATATAGTGATGTTCCTTTATGGTCTGTCACCAAAGACATTTTCAATGACACTTTTGGTGAGGGTCGTTAAAGGCCCATCACTAATTCTCTCTTTGGTGACACTTCTAGTGACGAAATTTTAATGACCCTCACCAATACTCTTTTTGTTACTTTTGGTGACAGTCAAAAAATATTCATCATCATTGATCATTCCAATGAATTTTTGATAACGCTATGTGTCTGTTAATATAGTTTTTGTCAAAAAGTAACAATTTAATACCATTATTTTGGAGTATTTTTTATAATATGTCCAAGGCCATAGTGGTTAGGTTCAATCAATTTTTTAAGAAGTAATTAGTGTGTATCATTTCCCTCAAGTAATGACTATTCGAATAGAGATTTCCTATGAGTCAACACATGCTTCATATCTATTAAGTTTATTATCTAACAAATTCCCTTTAGATAAAGTTCCACTATTGTGTTTAGGAAATATATTATTTAATACCTAACCAAGCTCTAAAAAATCTATTAATGAGAAATACCTAACAATCCTCAATAATCTAGGTATACCTTAAATTAATGCTTTGGCACACACTAACATTTCTTAGCACCCCACATGTCTTGGAACATCTTTGTACCTAGAACAGCTTGTGATGACACTGACACCCAAGCACATGGTGGCATGCGCTAGCACAACATGGAGCTCTCCTAGCATCTATTAGCATGTTGCATATAATACTTAGCATGCCCTGGAACACCTTGGTCGAATGCATTGACATACATTAGCACTTGGCACACAATGCCAGTTGGCATGTATTGGGACCTATTATTAGTGTGCCTAGCATGCCCCTTTTCAAAAAGATAAAGTCCTGACTTATTAACCCTCTTATTGGTTCTTCCTTTTGTTGCCTTGATGTTGAGATTGCAACAAGATGATGAGCTTAGTGGAAAGAAGTCGCCTTCACTAAGTGGGCCCGCAGGCTATTTTTGGCGCAAAGCCTATTTTTAGACATATGGATCATGTTCGATAAGTTGCATGATGCTATTTGTGGATGGTTGGTCAAGTCGGAAAAAAATAGTTCTATTTTTAGACATATTGGGCGGAATCTATTTTTAGATTGCCAGTCTAAAAATAGATATGTCGAATATTATTAGCTCTTAATAATATTTGGACTCTAAACATTATCTTATTCTCTTAGAGCACTTCAGTTAAGTGCACAGATGTGGCACAGGAGATGACAGAAGGAATTACGCTATTCCTAAGGGTTGTGTGGAGCTATTGCATGAAGACTTCAGTTAGAACTCATGTGACAGAGTTTGGTGGAGTTGATTGAGGAAGTTAGTGGAGTTGTATTCAATTTAACTAATCTAAACATAATTGAGCTATTTGTATCTAGTTTAACTAATTCATACAATTAGTGAGAGTGGTGTGAATTAATTATTAATTAATTCACTAATTATAAACTCATTAATCTACTAAAGAATGCATCAGTTAACTTTAGTGCATGGATAGTTTCAGTGGAGACCCGTGCAGAAATAGGTGAAAGAGCAGGTTAACTATCAGTTGTGACTATACAGTTGCTATTTGCAACACACGGATAGGTGGAGAAGCCCATGAGGATTGTGCAGTACAAGCCAGGAGGTTTATGTTATTTAATGAGCCATCCCATAGCATTGAAAACACAATAGAGGCTGGCTATCAAGTGGCAAAATATTGGAGCATGTGTTTTGCTAGATCTAGCTTGATAGTGTGTAGCAATTGAGGGTGTGCATGAGAGCTTGTGAGGAGATTTTTGTACTATGATTGTTACATGATCTCCATGACATATAATATACAGATAGTTGGGGTTTTCAGCTTTAAGCTTTCCCATTAAATACTGTGTTCATATGTGTGATTGTTTGTGGTTTTAATGTATGCATACAATTGATTTTATTTCCGCATGTGATGATCAATGGTAGAAGAGATTCTGTATTATGCATGAAGCTAAAATAGTGTGTGATCAGGAGAATCTCGGTGAATAATATATTAGTTATTCAAATTTCTACATGGTATCAGAGGGATATTGATCATTGGAGCAATTGCAAAACATTGAAGCGGTTGAGTTTTGTGCTGGTGGAATTCGAATTTGCAGCAGTGTTTTCTTGGTGTCGAAGTTGAGATGTCTTTCAATGGATTGTGATTGGAGTATTCCCTTGAGGACAGGTCGAATTATATTGCATGGGAGGACAGGATGGAGGCATTGCTAGATGACAATGGGTTGAAGGAGTTCATAGATGCAGAAATTCCAAAACCTACTTCTAGTGATGCTGCCATACTTGACGCATGGCAAAAGAAGACAGCAAAGTGTCAAAGGATTCTGTTGGAAGGTGTGAAGGGTCACATAGTGTCCAGCCTTCATGGTAAATCTTCTCCATTCTTGATGTGGAAAGCTTTGACAGATTTATTCCAAAGCAAGAGCGATCAGAGGAAGTTGGCGCTCAAGGATAAACTCATAAACATAAAAATGGAGAAAGGTGACAGTATGCCCAAGTACCTCACGAAGTTCATCCAATGCAGGGATGAGCTAGGAAGTGTGGGGGTGATTTTTGATGATGAGGACTTGGTGAGCTTGGCTCTCCTTGGGCTTCCAAAGAGTTGGCATTCCTATCAGGACTCTGTCAATGGTCGGGAGAAATTGCCAGGATGGGAGCGACTTTGGTCGGATCTTGTGCAAGAGGAGATAAGGTGGAGTATCAGGGACGGATCTTCATCAAAGAACTCTGATGAAGAGAATTGTGCTTTGGCTGCCAAAGAAAAGAAGGGTAAGAGCAAGAAAGCTTATCAATCCGGTGCGAAAGGAAAGAAGCAGGACATGTCCAAGGTGAAGTGCTTTCACTGTCACCAACATGGACATTACGCCACTAATTGTCCACAGAAGAAGAAAAATAAGAAGGATGTTGGGACTGTAGCTGGAGCCATCCTCTTATGAGCAAGTGTATCGTGATAGAGCCATCCTCTTTCGAGGAAGCTGTGGAGGACCCCGCATGGGTAGATGCCATGGTCGAAGAGTATGATTCGATTGTCAGAAAGAGTGCATGGGAGATTGTCCCGAGACTGGAGGGGAAATCAGTGGTGGGTTCGAGATGGATCTACAAAGTGAAGCAGGCAGTTGAAAAGAGTGTGGAGAAGTATAAGGCAAGATTTGTTGCCCGAGGCTTTTCGGAGATTGAGGGGATCGATTATGAGGAGACCTTTGCACCTGTCGCAAGGTGTTCTTCCATACGGACGATTCTCCTGCACTTGGCACCTATTGCCACCTAGTGTTGGTGTGCCTAGCATGCCCCTCTTGGAAAAGGTAAATTGATGACTTATTAACCCTCTTATGTGTTAATTTCCTTGTAGTTTAACTTTTTTCTCCATTTTGTTGTCTTGACAGTCCCTGACATGCATTGACACACCCTTGCACATCTTGGCATGCCTTATCACTTGGCACATCTTAGCATGTTTGAAATGTATTCCCACTATCTGGCACATCAATGGGGTGAAGAGAGATGTAGTCCTAAAGTAGGTCGAGTATGAGGGCTGAGTAAGGGTTGTTAAAGGGAGGTCATGATCATCCTCCAAGAGTAAGATCATCATGTGAGGGTTCCGAAGAATGTTGCATACCTTAATGGTCGGTTTGCACTAGGAAGTAGGATGGCATATTTTTGCTTCTCTTCTGGTAGATCGAGCTTAAGGGAGGTTTCTCATGAGAATATGGGCATGTGATTTCAATGGTGTCTTTGTGTGAAGGCCACATCAAATTCTGAAATGTTGAAATTTGCAACAAGAAACAGTGAGATTGGAAACCAGAAAGGACAAAAAAAAATGCACCCACACTGGTGAGGAATTTTGATGCACCGGGAGTGAGGAATGTGGGGCGTCTAATTTATTTTTCCCTTAAATAAATTGGACAATAAATTGTAATTTCATCTCATAACAACTTGTGTCAGTTAATTAAGTCATGATGACCGAGTTAGCTCAAGAAATTCAAGTTGAGGGTCTAATATGAGGCATCTAGAGGGATTCTAATATTTTTGGGGTCCAGTTGAAGTTGATGCATTAGTGGGGTGCAAGTGTAATTACCTAAACTAAATGAGTTAAAATCGGTTTAACTAGTTATAACTGAGTGATGAGCTAGTGAGAGGTCCAGTGAATTAAATTAGATTTAATTCACAATGAGTGATTAATCAGATAACTGATAATTCGCTATTAATAGTTGCATGCATGTCAGTTTCGAGGAATACCCAACTGAGACAAAGGTTAAAGGGAACATAACTATCAGTTGCATTCAGAGAAAATTTCCCATGTGCAATTATAAAGTCATTGGGATGCCATGATGGATTGCGTAATCAAGGAAGACTGATTTTCCTATTTAATAAGGAGTTAATTCCCTAGGAATTGCATGAGCAAGGCAGGCTGAAGTAAGGATGATAATTGGCTAAGTACTAGACCGAGTTTGCCTAGATCAACGAGAGACAATTGACAAAGTGTTGGAGAATCTCATGAGAGATTATGCATTGTATTGTTTCATGATTCCTTGACTTAATACACAATAGATATAGAGGGGTTTTGAGCAGTTTCTTTCCCCAAATACATCATGTTGCTATGCAATTGAAAATTTATTTCTCTTACTTATATGTGATTATGCGATTGTGTTTTGTTTCCGCAAATTGTAGGAAGGATTCAATATCTTGTTTTAATAGATTACAATATCAGAATGAATCTCGTTGGTTAGATTTTCTACATGGTATCAGAGCAGAAATTTTTTGCATGGCACGTTTGTAGAATATCTGAAGCTTTTGGCGTAAAATTTCAAAAAAAAAAAAGAATATTTGGATTCCCTGCGAAAACCTACCCAAATGGAGAAAAAAAAATCGGTCGAATCGGAGCTCAGATGAGGGAGATATCATCGATTTAAAATCAACTCTTTTTTAGAAACTTTTTGTAATGTTGGGACAATTACATTGTGCACAAGTCAAGAACCTATATGCACTTGAGGTACTAGATCCATGCAAAGCTTTGAGGAGAAAGGCAGAAGTTAGAGACTTGGTGGTTTAGAGGGAGCATCAATTACCTCTCAACATGCATCCTCATGAGAAGTAGTCTCAGAAGGTTGTGGAGTAGTTGCCACAATTGGAGAAGCAGAGAGGAGGTTGAGTGGAAGTGTCCACTCAAGCAGAGACCTCCATGAGGGGGAAATTTCAAGCCAGATGGGAAGAGGGAGCAACCATATCTCGAGGTGTAAGGTGGGGTGATGTGTAGACATAATTCCAAGAGAAGAAATTTTGGCAAGGTCCATTGAGATGGCGTGTCTCATGGATCGAACCTAGCTATGAGGAGCCCACAGTACAGTAGTAGTACGAAGATCAGTTAGATTGATGTAGTCAGATGTTAGCAAGCCAGAAATCAGAGTGCCATATGTCAAATACTGGAGCACAAATCAGAGTTAGCAACAGTTCAAAGGGCACGGATGCAGATGTCAGTAGCAGCGCAGAGAATCCAGTACTAGATAGGTGCAGTAGCTAGCAATAGTCAGAAGACTCTAATGACAGATGCATTATATTGATTCAGTTGTTCAGAGGCTATTCAGTTTCAAGATTTGCAGGTGCAAACAACACTAGAGAAGTGTAGCATGCAAAACATTCCAAAGGTACCAGATGGGGATAGATTGAATTCCTTTCTTGTTGAGAAGGTGTGTTGAAATTTGCAACAAGAAACAGTGAAATTGGCAACTAGAAAGAAAAAAAAAAATGCACCCACACTGGTGAGGAATTTTGATGTACCAGGAGTGAGGAATATATGTGAGGCCTCTAATTTATTTTTCCCTTAAATAAATTGGACAATAAATTGTAATTTCATCTCATAACAACTTGTGTCAGTTAACTAAGTCATGATGATTGAGTTAGCTCAAGAAATTTTTTTTAAGGTGATCGAGGTGGATATTGGTGGCCACCCACCTATTCCACTTGGGCCCTCGCCATTGTCTCTTTACAATTTACTATTTTTGTAGTTTGTTTTGTGTCCTGAACTTCTGGAGCCATTTTGAGGCCCCAAACAATGTTTTTTGGGCATGAAAGGCTTAGCGATTTCATTGGCATTGGCAATTGTAGTCCTCGAAGAGATCTTTCTAACAAGGTATCATGTGCGTCAAACGAAGATCATATGACCAAGTTACGACCCCGGGAAGTTGGCTGCCCAACTAACCCCAACGGGGCCCATAAACTCTTGGTGTTACATCTCCCCGAGTTATGGTTTTATCTTATTTTAAATAATAAAATGGCCTTTGATCCTTATTGTAACACAGTTCAGAGGAACATAACTATCAGTTGTATTTATAGAAAATTTCCCATGTGAAATTATAAATTCAATGGGATGCCATGATGGATTACGCAATCAAGGAAGGTTGATTTTCCTAATTAATATGGAGATAATTCCATAGGAATTGCGTGAGCAAGGCATGCTGAAGGAAGGCTGAGAATTGGCTAAGTACTAGACCGATTTTGCTTAGATCAATAGGAGACAATTGGCAGAGTGCTGGAGAATCTCAAGAGAGATTAAGCATTGCATTGTTTCATGATTCCTTGACTTAATAAAAAATAGAGATAGAGGGTTTTGAGCAGTTGCTTCCCCAGATACATCTTGTGTTGTGCGATTGATAACTTGTTTCTCTTACTTATATGTGATTGTGCGATCGTGTTTTGTTTCCACAAATTTCAGGAAGGATTCAATGTCTTGTTTTAGTACATTACAAGATCAGATTGAATCCCGTTGGTTAGATTTTCTACATGAAATAGAAGGGAGGGTTGATACCATCTTGCCTTGTGGTGGTTAGTAGCAAGGTCTGTGATAAAGACCAACATAAATGGAGGAGGGCTTGCACTATAATTTAGAGCCATAACAGAAGTCGACATAGGCGTAATATTAACTGAGTTAACCCTATTTTGAGAGTTGACATTGAGATCTGAAGTTCATGTCAAGATTCAGTCAAAGAAATGCCCAGAATCTATGGATCCATGTGAGCTAGATCGAGCCTCTTATGGAGGCAAGAGTCGTGTTTTTTCTATGTGTGGATAGGGTTTGTTCTACAACAATTAGAAGTACATAAGTATAATGCCCTAGTTAGGACAGTTTCCTAGCATGTTTAGTTCATAAGGTATGCCCTTAAGGCTGTGACAAATTTGCGTAGAAGAAGACGGGTTGTGACCCTTAGAGAAAGGATTATTTTTGCAATAAAGATCATAGATCTGGAAGATGGTTTGCAGATTTAGTATGTGTGGAGACAACATATCCAAAGGAGGGTGGAACCTAAGCAGAATATTGAGCATGCAGAAGAAATGTGCCATATGAAGAATGGATTAACATGCAAAGGAGTTGATTTTGGTGGAATTTCCATAGATTTTTAGGCAAAGATCTGAAGAAACCTATAAAAAATTAGTAAATGGACTGTTAGTGGTTGATTTGTGACCCTAGTTCAGTCATCTACAGATTGTTAGAAGTATGAGAAGAGGAGTAGTTCATATTTGTTCATAGATTGGACAACAAAGATCAAATTGTTGATACACAAGAACAATGATCTTGAGAGGACTCAAACCATTGTTAGGTGGCAGATTTGAAGAGCCCTAGATGAAGACAATATTGTGGGCCCTAGATCAGTAAAAATAATTGATTGTGGTTGGGCAGATTGATGGTACTCCAAGTACAATTGGAGGGTTGTTAGGTTACTGTTAAAGAAGAGCCCTGAATCTTGTTTTGGTGAAGGACAAAAAAATTGGTAGAAGGGCAGGTGTATAGGGCCTAAGGATGTGCATACTTTGAAGGACTAAAGTAACAGTCAAGTGGGCCAACCAACTAGCCCTAGTTCACTATATTGTAGAGGATTGATTCAGTGAGAAGAAGGGCAACCTCCATAGCCCTGGACTTCTCATCTTGGAGTTGTAGTATGACAAAAGTGGGCATACCAAGGAGTTGTTCACAAATGGAATTGTGAACAACTTGTTACGACTCAAACTATTAGTGGACCTAAAAGGGGTTCCTAAGAGGGCAACTGCTAGGACAAGGGAAACGATGGAGGCTTAGCCCATTGTCACCACAGCTAAGGCTCCTTGCTCTTCATGGAATTTCACTGATGGGTGGAGTCTCGGTAGTTTAGGAAGTCACTTGTAGAGTATAGGTCAATGAATAGGTGGGAAGTGACCCTCGAAACCCTTTCCCTAAGATAAAATAAAGAGTGGGACTTGCTTTCCTTTTAAGCAAGGGAATTTATCTTCTAGGGAGAGAGGAGGGCGATTGAAGGGTTGAGGGAGAAGAATAAGACTTATGAAGGAGGTTCTCAATCCCTAAAATCCTTTGGGAACTTGCATTCCCAAATGGTCCTTGATGAAAGGCCTTTGACACCAAATGGGACCACACAGGGCCAAGTGGACCCAACCTAGGTTTGAGGATGGAATTTAGCAACCAATTATGTTCCTACCTTGGACAAGGTGATGGGAAAGTATTAGACAAGAGTTTTTGCTTCTATAGGTCAAATTGATCCTACTAGGTTCTATCCTTGGGAACACCTAGGAAAAACTTGATCCTAGAGCTAGGGCTTGAGTTATCCAGAGATTCCATCGTCGAAATTGGCCCAAGTTCTGAGGAGAGTGAGGGCACCTAGGAGAGTGATTTGTGTAGATTTCATTGTGCATTAAAGTAGATGTGTTGTGGTACTTGAGTGTGTTTTCATAAAAAAATCTAAGACAAAACCTAGATTCTCATGTGTCATTGAAATTGAACATATGCCTTATTCACCTAAGAACTACATGTAACTCATCTTATGCTACTCATGTCCAATCTCATCTAGCATGCCTTAACACTGCCTAGCATACCTTGATGTTACTCCCTCCTTAGCACATTTGAAACTCAGTGACACTTCCCTTAACCCCAAAGCCATACTCCCTTAACCCCTACACTCATACCTCATAAGTCACATACCCCTTGACGCATGAAACCTTAAGCCATTAAATCATAACCTAGAATCCATGAACCCCCTAAGCACTAACCCTTTATTCTCTTAACTTGTGACCCTTAAACCTTAATACATAACCCCCAAACACCTTAAAACCTAACCCCTTAGCCCCTAACACCTGAATCCCTTAATTATTAATCCCTTAACCCCTAAATCCCTTCCCCCCCAAGTCCTTCGCCCTTAAATCTTAACTCTTGAAGCCCTTAACCACTTAGTATCTAAGGCAAAACACAACACCTCAAACCAACAAAATAACCTCTTAGGAGAATCCTTCACCTCTAACTAAGAATATTCGTACCATTTGATTTTTAGAGAACTAGGTATTAGTCTCGAGGGTGTGTGTTTGTGGGTAATGCGCTTATTAACATGTATACCAAATGTACAACAACTGGATAATTTGAAAAACCGCGATAAGAATTGCTCACAATATCTACTCTTCATGTTCACATGGAGCTTGTAGTGTTCTCCCACATAAGGAGTTGACAATGAATAAATCACTCATAATGACACAACATATTCAACCCTAATGAACAAGGAGCCAACCCTTGATAGAATTATTTGTTTGCTAAAAAACCACAATTGTGTTAATGTATAATACTATACATAAGAGAAAATAAAATGATATTATCCACATCAATTCTTGAAATAGCCTCACATCTGCCACGAGTGGTGAGCCAAGGGGTGAATGTAGGGCACTATTAAAGTTACATCATGTTTAAATTCCTTTTACATCATGAGATTGTTCTCCAATAGGGTTGATGCACCATCACAAGGGAGCATGCCACCTTTTTGTGGGGGAGCGATTAAAGTTATAACACGATTCACGTGACATACACCTCCAATGTAAATGACATCATTATACGTTTGTGTCAAGTTGTTAAAGAGGTTATTTATAAACAATAAATTTTATACTTGGACTTCATATTTTCATGGCCTTGACTCTAAGATGGATTTGTACTAGGAACACTTCATGCAAATAGGAGGGGGCCTTATTTTTAACCCTCACACACACAAGAGCACTAGATGTTGCCCTTCAGATCCCCCATGGTGGTTTCAAAGCGGCCTTACATTAGTGTCTAGTTGAAACCAACGACATCATGATATTCCTCTTCTCAATAACGTCTTCTAGCTTTGCCATATACACAACATTGAGTTAGAGGATCACCTCATCTAATGATCTTACAATTACAAGTTGTAAAAGTTCACCTGCTAAATTAATACTAAATTTGAGAAATTTGAAGTGACCGAACTAAAAATGACTAACTTAAACGACAAAGTTAGTTTAGGGATAAAATATATGACTAGATAATAAGTGACCAAGCTAAAAACGACTAACTAAAATGAATAATTTAGTCCACGACTAAAATATATGACTAGATAATAAGTGACAAGATTAATAATGATTAATACAAATGACTACTATAGCCCAATAATAAAAATATGACCAAATAATAAGTACAACAAGTATATGAATTAGTCATGTATGTTAGTAATTTTTAATTGTGTCACTCCAGAAATAGAAAATTGCAATTTTGATATTGAAGTGTTTTATTTCACTACAAGGGTCTCTAAATCCATATGTAGT
The DNA here is from genome assembly GCA_034641835.2 of Pinus albicaulis. Lineage (NCBI taxonomy): Eukaryota > Viridiplantae > Streptophyta > Pinopsida > Pinales > Pinaceae > Pinus > Pinus albicaulis. The sequence continues at coordinate 26,721 of JAXQQM020071305.1, read as the reverse complement.
GTTAAATTTAGACAAAGGGGTCTTTGAATCCATCTACAATGTTAAAATTCTAAATGCCCCTTTGTCTCTAAATTTTAACACTGTAGATGGATTCAAATATTCTCAACATTAGTTTTTCCTTCCTTCATCGTCGCGGCAAGACTCTCCTTCACTAGTTCATCCAAGGAGGGAAAGGCCAATGGCACTTGAGATGAAGGACAAGAAAAAACAATTCGGAGAAATTCATAACTTCTGAATCTTTTGAAAACCCTAAGAAAGTCATAATACATTGCATGTCTTTCTCTGATCTCTAGGATGAAAGGGAAACCAAACTTAAAGCTAGACAACGTACATACATTGAAGATGGACTCAATTTTAGAAACTATCATTTAAAAAGAGGTTAGCTCTACCCCAAAATGACAGTCCCTCCTCCAATACCTTGCCACAACTTCCATAGTTGTCAAATTTTACAATAATAGAACCTCTAAGTACAAGCTTACCATATACTTAGAACTTAGGTTGGAATTTATTTGATTCTTGAACTCTTTAGATGATCACTGAAGATCATTAAATATATAGATTGAAGCATTTGCTTGTAGTTATTGATGAACTTGTTAACCATCCATAGAGGAATACTTCCCTCAGACATGTACTTGATTTTGTCCACAACGAAAGAATCCTACTATGTTTTTGGTATATTCGAGAAGACTACATCTTTAAAGTAATGAAGATTTAATTATTAATGTTTGAGTTGTGAGTGAGTGTGTGTAGAGAGTGAGAGGTTTTCTGCTTGAAAATCTTTGTGCAGTTTTGTAAAAGGGCCATAGATTTGCATATCTGGCCATGAATAGAAGTTTTTGTAATTCTTGTTTTTATATCAATGTAGATTTTGACTTTTGAGCACATTGTTGAGTTCGGTGTTGTATACGTTTGGTTTTAATAACCTTTGTGTTGTGACTCTGCATATGAGCTGAAAGAATCGATGTTATTAATTGCCAGAGGAAAACTGTGAATCGATTGCTTTTATTCGGTAGTGAGGGCGCACGGTAGTCATAAAGCTTTATGAAATTACATTGAAAATCAATGCAGAATTAAATATACATTGTGTGAAGCTTGATCTAATCGAATAAAACCGAGACAGAGTTCTGTTTTAATATTAACGCAGAGTTCTGGTTTAAATCATGTCAATTGAAACATGTTTTTTTTGACTGGACGTTCTGTTACTTTGCAAATGAAATGAAGGACAGACTGTGAGGCGGTGTTGAAGAAATTGTGTTATAAATTACTTGGAAGTGAATTCTGAATGTGGATGCGTTGAATGCTAAAGTCTACGTGTAGCCTGGAGATGTATTGGTAAGTCGTGGTTTACTGCTCTTTGGCTTTTGATTAAATCTGAACTTTATGAAATTGCCATAGTGAAGAATGTAGCGTGAAGCATGAAGGCGCAGGTTTGAATTGTTTAAATTCAACAAAGAACATGCGGTTAATACGAAATGGGAAATCGATTGGAGGAATGAGCATACGCGCCATTGGCTCTCTTTTAGCACATTGGTCTACGTACGCATCGGAAAGCGTGTTGAAATGTTGTATGTTGAGCGAGAGGAAACGCTTTTCTGCGAGACGAAATTGGTATTTGGCGGTAAGTCATGTTACACATATATGCGTTTGCAAAAGGCTTGATGGTGATATAAGTTGAGTTGAATGGTTCGATTCATGGGAATCGACATCAGTTCTTAAATCGATGTTGGGTTTATCAATTGCCTTAGTATGAAGGTTAAATTCAATTGAAATTTTCTATCAGAATTTGTTCCAGGTTTAGACGCAAATGAAATTGTGATGATTTGTAAAAAGTACGTGTTGTAGTTGACTTGGAACCTCAGTCTCTGAGCAAAACGCAGAGACATTCAGATGCAAACTTATGTGCAAAAGCCATGATGACAACGTTTTGAAGTAAACTGGTATGTTTTATGGTGTATTTTGAAACGAAGATAAATTTCATGAGTCGAATAGTTCGATTGTTGGAGATCCAGTACGGAAAGTATGATCTAGAATGAGTAAGATATAAGTTATAATGCATGAAAATGATTTCCAGACACAGTCTTAACATATGGGCACCTTTGTTTATGGATATTGTTTGAAAATCCGTATTGTAAAACCATATATGCAGGTTGATGAAATGAAAACTTTGAGCTGTTTGTTAATGAAAACTTCGAGCTCTTTGTTGGTTGAGATTTAAACTAAATGAAATTTGTTTAAGGTTAGTGGACAGACATATGAGAATTAAGCATCAGATTTTAAAGGTAAGGGCGCACTATTTAATTGAATCCAGCCATAATATTTTGAGATTGTTTATGGGAATGTCCGAATGTTTGATGAAGAGTTTCAAGATTTGAATTTGGGATTGAATGATATTTATTTGGTATGAAAGTGTTTAAATGAGGATTGGAAATGCATATTGTAGTTTGAAATGATGTAAACACAGGTGAATGTTGGTGATTAAATGAATGAGGGAATTAAGACATGGGTATGGTTTAAAGAAGCATTTACAATTTTGATGCTTGAGACATATTTACTGTGTTTATGGTTTTATAACTTTAAATGTGAAAGATAGCTTCCGCAGCTGGGAAATGTATGAAATTGCCCTGTCTTGAAATGTTAATCGGGTAGTGAATGCAATGCATTATTAAATGCATAAATCAGTAGATAACACGGGTTTTGGGGAGCTGAGTACTGCGTCAGTATACAATGTGGGCTTGGCCTCATTTGAAGTCTGAATATGTTTGTTTACGGAATGAGTTTTAGTGAGAGATTGCGTTTGTGAGGAAATCCATTCAAAACGGTGACAACATTAGAAAGAGTGAAAACGCGGCAATATAAATCCAAAGAAAAACTAGAAAAAGAACTGAGATGTGTTCTTAAAAGCGAATAAGGAAAGTCCTTAGGGTGGCGATTGACACAGGAAGTCAACGAGGTTGATGAGAGGACAATTGAAGTGTCTTCGAAAGAGAGAGTGAGAGATTGCAGAAGCCTAGAGGGAGCAAAGGTGTTGCTCAGGAGAAGATTCCAGATAGGGGATCGTGCTTACCAAAAGACTGAGTGAGGAGAGCTTAGTGAGGTAAGATTGCAGTAAGGAGGACTTACTGTTGCAGAGGCTTGATGCAGAGGTGCGAAGAGCTCATGGAAAGAGAGGAGCAGAAAATGACTACAGAAAGTCATAGCAGAAGTTCACAAGGAAGCCACAGCAGAAGGGAAGATGCTAAAGCAAATGGCATGAGGATGAGTCAAGAAGAGTTTGACCGAGAGAAAGCTGAGATAGATTTCCAGATTGGAATATTGATGAAGATGCTGCAAAAAAGTGTTTGGACCATGAGGAAAAGAGTAAAGTGGCCAAGGCTACGAGAAAGGAGAAATCAGCAAGTGAAGTCAGAGATAGTAGAAGAATTGAGAAAGATTGAGCAGATATTGATTGCTCAAGAGGAATCAGAGAGACTCAGAGAAGCAGAGGTAGAATTGGAAGTTTCCATTTGTAGACCAGAACAAGGTGAAATGTTGGGAGAAGAGGATAATGAGAGGTCAGCTGAAGATCTCATGGACTATTGGCAGAGTCCAGAACAATTCGAAGATATGTTGACAAAAGAAGCATATGAGGCAATGAAGCTTTGTGATTTTGATTCTTACAGTTTGTGTATGTTTGCAGGATATGCAGAGGATGATGGACAGTCGATTGAAATTGTCACAACCAAGAATGAAGCTCTTGAGGTAAAGTATGATGAAGAATCCTTTTTAGAGGAAGAAGGTGTTGATCATTTGCAACAGAATGAGTTCATAGATGAAATCCTGTTTGGGGTAAAACAGTCAGATGAGGTTGATATAAACCAACAGTCTGAAGACAATTCCATAGTGGGACTACAAGAAGGTAAACCAATGAATTTGTTTAATGGAATTGATGAAAGATGTTTGCAATATGATAATGTGGAAAATAGGTCAACTCAGGAGGATTGCCAAGAAAAGAATGAAGCTGAGAAGGAAAATTGTGATGATCTGCTGGAGAGATTTCACAAGGAGATAGAATTCTTGGAAAGATTACTCGAGGAACCCAAAGGAGAAACAAAGCTTACAAAACCTGATGGAGAAAAAGGTGTGGAAGACAGCATTAATAAATATGATGCTGAAATCAGAGAAATTGAGCAGTGATTATATGAAGGTGAGATGAAAGATCAGGAGCAACAAGGGAGTTATGTCCTCAGAGACATGAAGGAGACAGAAATATTAACTCAGCAAGATGAATATGGAAGTAACCAGAAATTTGAAAGGAATGACCAGCTACATGAAAATTAATTTGAGGAAGGCATTAAATTGCAAAAGTATAGAAACTGGCAGCAGAATGAAGAACCAGAAATTGATCTGGCAGTACAAAGAAAGATAAGTGAGGACTGAAAATACAGATGGAGACTGAAGAAAAGGGTAAAGTGGAAGCTATTGCAACAGAGGTGGAATAGCAAGCTGATGAACGAGTTCAGGGAACTTGAACAAATTCATATTGATTTGTTAAAGAAGGGAAGACTCAGAGAAATCAAGTCACCACAAGGAGGATCCGCTGAAATCCAAAAGATCTATGATGGAGGATTGGTGATTAAAGCATCAAAAGAGAATGGAAGGTATTGTATTTTGAAAACTAAAGGTTGTTTTGTGTTTGCAGGTCATAGTGACTTGAGGAAAGACAAACAGTTATTGAAAACTGTTGAAGAAATGACTACTCATAGTCATATGCAGAATAAGGAGGATGGCAAAAGAATTATTGAATTCAAAGGATACATTGAGTCATTCAGAATCATTGAACTTGAAGAAAGCCAGAGTAAAGAAAGATTAAAGACAGATATTGCAGATTGTGCAGATAGTGGAGCATTACAACACAAAATTTGGGATCCAAGAGGAAATATCCAGACTTATGACCAGGTGGTCATGAATTTTCTTACATGGGGAGTCTGATGCATGAGCATCAGCTCCGAAAAAACACTTTGTATTTTATCTAAGCTAGGGGGTTTCATGTTTTGAAGAAATATTAAATTTCATGTAGATATTAATATTATTTTGAGTGATTAATTAATTATTTGTGAGAAATTGTAATATGAAAGAAATTAGTTTCTAGATTATTTAGAATTAATGAGGGAGCTTAAGTTGGAATTAGTTTCTAAGTTTTAGGGATAAAGATCTATCATTTAGGGATGTTGAGAGATTTAGGGGTTTGTTTAAGAATTGAAGGGATTGAGCATTTAATTAAATGATTTTTAAAAATTGTATAAATAGGAAGGGGTTTTGAGAGAAAAGGACATTGAGTTGTGAGTGAGTGTGTGTAGAGAGTGAGAGGTTTTCTGCTTGAAAATCTTTGGGTAGTTTTGTAAAAGGGCCATAGATTTGCATATCTGGCCATGAATAGAAGTTTTTGTAATTCTTGTTTTTATATCAATGTAGATTTTGAATTTTGAGCACATTGTTGAGTTCGGTGTTGTATACGTTTGGTTTTAATAACCTTTGTGTTGTGACTCTGCATATGTGCTGAAAGAATCGATGTTATTAATTGCCAGAGGAAAACTGTGAATCGATTGCTTTTATTCGGTAGTGAGGGTGCACGGTAGTCATAAAGCTGTATGAAATTACATTGAAAATCAATGCAGAATTAAATATACATTGTGTGAAGCTTGATCTAATCGAAGCAAACCGAGACAGAGTTCTGTTTTAATATTAACGCAGAGTTTTGGTTTAAATCATGTCAATTGAAACAGGTTTTTTTTGACTGGACGTTCTGTTACTTGGCAAATGAAATGAAGGATAGACTGTGAGGCGGTGTTGAAGAAATTGTGTTATAAATTACTTGGAAGTGAATTCTGAATGTGGATGCGTTGAATGCTAAAGTCTACGTGTAGCCTGGAGATGTATTGGTAAGTCGTGGTTTACTGCTCTTTGGCTTTTGATTAAATCTGAACTTTATGAAATTGCCATAGTGAAGAATGTAGCGTGAAGCATGAAGGCGCAGGTTTGAATTGTTTAAATTCAACAAAAGACATGCAGTTAATACAGAAATGGGAAATTGATTGGAGGAATGAGCATCTGCGCCATTGGCTCTCCTGCTTTATTGGTCTCTGTTCTGCATCAGAAGCGTGTTGAAACGCTGTATGTTGAGCAGAGGAAACGGTTTTCTCTGAGACGAAATTGTGGTATTTGGCAGTGATCGTGTTACACATATATCTGCGTTTGCAAAGACAGTAATTGATATAAGTTGAGTTGAATGGTTCGATTCATAGGAATCGACATCAGTTCTTAAATCGATGTTGGGTTTAGTAATTGACTTAGTATGAAGGTTAAATCCAATTGAAATTGCTATCAGAATTTGTTCCAGGTTTGGATGCAAATGAATTGTAATGATCCGTAAAAAAAGTGCGTGTTGTAGTTGACTTGGAACCTCAGTCTCTGAGGAAAACGCAGAGACATTCAGATGCAAACTTATGTGCAAAGCCATGATGACAACGTTTTAGTAAACAGGTATGTTTTATGACAGTGGTCTTTTGAAACAGATAAATTTCATGAGTCGAATAGTTCGATTGTTGAGATCCAGAATCTGAAGGGCGCAGTCTAGAATGAGTAAGATATAAGTTATAACGCATGAAAATTATTGCCAGACACAGTCTTAATATATGGGTGCCTTTGTTTATGGAGATTGTTTAAAAATCCGTGTTGTAAAACCATATATGCAGGTTGCTGAAATGGAAAACTTCGAGCTGTTTGTTAATGAAAACTTTGAGCTGGTTGTTGTCTGAGATTTAAACTAAATGGGTTAGTAGGCAGACATATGAGAATTAATCATCGGAGTTTAAAGGTAAGGGCGCACTCTTTAATTGAATCCAGCCATAATATTTTGAGATTGTCCGAATGTTTGATGAAGAGTTTCAAGATTTGAATTTGGGATGAAAGTGTTTAATTGAGGATTGGAAATGCATATTGTAATCTGAAATGATGTAAACACAGGTGGATGAGGGAATTAAGACATGGGTATGGCACAAGGAAGCATTCACAATTTTGATGCTTGAAGATGTATTTACTGTGTTTATAATTTTATAACTTTAAATGTGAAAGATAGCTTCCGCAGCTGGGAAATGTATGAAATTGCCTGTCTTGGAAGGTTAATTGGGCAGTGAATACAATGCATTATTAAATGCATAGAGTAAATGAAGATTCTGGGTTTTGCAGGCTAGTGCCGGCGTCACACCCCTAAAATTCAAGTATGTTGTTACTGTGCTACCTTTCTATAGACTGGAATTATTTGTTTTATTTAGTCTTGGTTCAAACATTTGAAAGATAGACTTGATTTTTCATCCAATTGATTATGAGACTTTGTACTCAAGGTCACGAGAAAAAAAATCCAATACTTTTCAGCTAGTCAAGCATAAGTTCTTGAAAGTTAAATAGTAACTGTCTCTATCTAGTTTCCCACTGTGCAGCGGGCATATCGCTGATTTTAGCAAGCCTTAGCATTTTCCTCTCTAACTGCATAAGGAAGCAAATTTCTGAACTCTTCCCTGACACACATGAAATTCAGATGCAGTTTCGGCAATGGTATTCACAAATTATAAGAAATTATTGTACAAGAACCTTCTTACAGTCCTTGCTTCTCAATGCCAAGCAGATGCTACAATGAGAATTTTGTCCAACCATCCTTAGACTTTTAGCTATTGCAGTATGATTTATGGAGCAAAGATTTAACTGTGTCTTTATTGTTCATTTTCTCTTTCCAACTTGGATTGTTTATCTACTCTTAACAGTTCATTTCCTTGAGAGCACAAGGCTGCCTTTTAAGTGCCCATTTTCCCTTTATTACACAAATATCCAAAAAGACCTTGTTACCTTGCATCTATTCTTTGATTCCTTCCTTCTTCCATTGATCTTCTAGATGATAATATGGAGGTTAATCATAAAAACAAGACAAGGTACACTGCTCATATTCCAGACATGATTTCTTCATTTCTACATGTGCCAGAACCCAGTTGAATTTTCCTTCCTCTTATCATCTTGATTCTTGCTTAGCTTAGTCCAACTTCTTACTTTGGAAGTTTACAAAAAAGTTATAGAATCCATAACATCTTGTGTACCTGAGCGGTGCATTTCCAAAATCAATAGGTGAACTCCAATTTCCTAGTGTCCAAATTCCTTCAATTCACTATTGATACAAAATAAGAAATAATAGCTAGCTGCTAACATTCTCACTTAAAGCTTAACAAGATTCTTGAGAATTACATATATCCTTTAGTGTTTCTAGTCATCAGAATTTAAGGAGCCAGTTTAGAAAATCTCACACATACAGGGAAATCAACAAGAACATTCTTCAAGAGATTAAAGCCAGACTCTCAAAAATTACATCTCTATCATTCCTACTAATAAAAATACGAGTATTAGGCTTGTACTAGTGCAATAAGAACATCTACCATGCTAGGGACTAATGTTTTATTCTTATTTGGCACAAAAGTGACCAGGTTTATCCCCATTGCTAGCTTCCAACATGAGTGGTTCCCTCTGGTGATTTCTCACCGTCAACATTTAGCCAACATAAGGCTTGGTCTAGTGGTAAGTTGGACCAAGTTCGATTCTGGAGACCAAACTTCTATTCCCTATAGGCATAGAAGTTTACTAGGAGTATCTTGATTGGCTAGCCTGCAACGTTAGTGGCACCCTTAAGAGGGCTTCTAGCCATCAACATGAGCTGCAAGAAAAAATGATCTACCAATAAGCGGGAGTGCATATGATGATTTGGGTTCAAACCCTGACAACTGCACTCCATTGTGTTACTAAGGGCCCATGATGAGCCCAAGAGGAAAATACAAAATTCAAGTCCAAATGGATTTTATATGGGCATAGAAACCCCTCAAATGCGGCAACTTAGCCAATGTTCCACTGTGTTTGACAGTGCTCTTCCCCATGTTATAGTGAGGAAGTGTTTCCCCTGCTTTTGACCAAAAATAAAATAACAACCTAGAGAAGATATTAAAGCCAGACCATCCTTAAAAATCACATCTCTATCATTCTTACTAATAAAAATATGAGTTGATTAGGCTTGTTCTGGTGTAATTTAAGAACACATACCATGCTAGGGACTAATGTTTTATTCCTATTTGGCACAAAAGTGACCAGGTTTATCTCCATTGACTAGTTTCCAACATCAGTGGCTCCCTCTGGTGATTTCTCACCATCAATATTTATCCTACATAGGGCTTGGTCTAGTGGTAGGTTGGACCAATTTCGATGCTGGAGACCAAGCTTCTATTCCCTATAGACATAGAAGTTGACTAGGACTATCTTGATTGGCTAGCCTGCAACATTAGTGCCACCTGTTGTGGCCGTGTAATTTATAAGATTGGTAAGAATAAACGACAGAGGACAACATCAAACCACTTTGGAGTCTAGGACCTATCCTTCCTAGACTCAGAGAGGGCTCTCTCTGTTTTTATGATTTAGCTTGATGGTTATAAAGGCTGATATTAGGCTAGTTATAGAAATTATGAGGGTTGTTTGTTTTGATTGATTATGTTGTTGGACAGATAGAGCTATGAAACTTAATCCATTGAGCTATGGAATCATAAAAGGCTGAATTGTGTATCAACTTTTCAAGGGCATTCACAGGGCAAGGTAACTATGCAGACTGGATCTTACTGGCAGTGTGAATATGAGATGGAAGAAAACAATGAGTTCAGTAATAGCTAAAGAGAAGTTAAGAATTATTTAACTATACTTTAGAAGAAAACATTAAGATAGTAAACACAGACAAAACTAAGGTGCTCTCTTAGAAAATCTTAATCTAAATTTTCTGTTTCACAATAAGACAAATTGATGCTCAGCAGGAAATACAGATAAAAACATTAACACAGAAGAAATATCACCATTAACATAGCTCAAGAATCCTGTGAACGGTCTCTTATTATTGATGCCCTAGCAAAAACTACAGTGCTCCGATACAATGATCTTTACAACGCAGAGTCTAACAAGGTCCAACCCTTGATAATGAAAATACAAGCAGTATTTAATTGCAACTATGCTGGTTGCCCTAATCTACTTCGACAATCTTCATTAACTACAATTTAATTAGAATTTGGCAACTGTGGCCATGCAAGGCCTTGAACAAAAAATATCTTTGGCAAAATCGACTGTAACATTAACTTTGGCAGCTCTTCGTAAATAAAAAAAGGTATGCTGAAAGTGGCCGAGGTGGTCACAAAGAGGCAACGTTGGGTGGCTTTGACATCTGGCTCTGCCATTCATGCCGCCTTTTCTGAATCATTAGTTCTAATGCGGCGCTGGCTACCATGTGTACCCTCGAATATCTCTGTCCAATATTTGCCATCGGTCACCAATTTTTGCATCTACATCGTCAATTTCTTTTCCTAGCTTTTGAAGCATAGCATCGATCCTATTTATCATAGAAGATGAAACATTGCTTCCTACAGAAACTTTAGTCGCATGACACTTTGCATCCTTTGATAGCTAGACACAAAGAATCCTTCACCCTTGTTAGGAAAGGTTGAATTGGTGGCTTCACATTGCTGTTTACACTCAGTCACACTGTCTGAAGGAAGAGATTGTGTTTCCTTCTGTGGTATCTCAAATATACCCTTTACAAAACAACCAATTCCTCCTGCTATCATAATTTCCTCCATGTGGCCCTCAATTATATCATGTAACACCTGTGTTGGAGTTTTCTTGGCCTTTTTTCCATGGTATGACATTTGTTGGTGCTTGTAATCTCATACTTTAGCTAATGATTCTTCTCTTGTTTTCTCCCTCTTTGTCCCCTGATAGGAAGAACGTTGCCATATAAGGCCATCCTGCTCAAGTATGAGTTTATAATCGGAACGCCTTTTCCGCTCCTCTGTAGCCTTCCTCACGGCATTTTCATGCTCAGCTAATAGCTGAAAGCATTTCATAATCGCAGGAAGCTTTGCCTCTTGGACAAGGCAATTAAGACCTCTGCATGACAAATGATGAACTCAACAACATCCAAACCGAATCAATAGCAAAACACTGGCCATACACATTCTCCAGATTTTCCACTACAATGTATTCTCCTTGTGAAAGCTTAAACTTCTGAAAGTGCATCATATCCCATTTCAGGGATAGACTCAAAAAAGACATCAATATTCAGAACAGGTGGACCAACAGTCTCGATCATTGAAATAACATTTGGAAGAAAAAGAAAACTTCCCCCAAAAGTTTCTGTCAAACCATAGTCCTGTACAACATGGAAACATGTCACTACTCGTAGAAACTCTTCCACATGTCTTGCAAGTGGAGCTGCTCTTGATGACATTACATGGACATGTTCTCCCAAATCTTGTTTAATCTTGCTAAAGACAACTTGATCAAAAAGTGGAGATGCTTTTTCATGTTTCAACCCTTTGCGCATATTATTAAGCTTTTATTTGTATGCAAATTCAAACACCTTTCTATTTAGAAATCCTCCAACGATGATCTTCTGGTTTAAACCTGAATATATGCGATAAAAAAAACATGTGGGACACCACATAAGATAGTTGGTTTTAGTTTTGCTTTATCCTCCACCAAAAGCTTCACATCCCCGCGCCAGAAGCCTATTGAAGCACTTTTTGATATGAAAAATTCCTCTGTCACCTGATAAAATATATGTGCTAGAGGAAGAAACGAGAAATAAACATCCTTCTCTGCAAGCTCTTCATTCTGACATTTAAGAAAATAAGCAATTTCGGTCACCATAGAAACAATGTTTTCATTTGTGATCAATATGCCTTTAGGTTCACCAGTTGTGCCAGTAGTGTACATTATCGTGCAGATATCGCTCTTTTTGGGTAATGATTGTTCAAACCTCCTTTCCTTACCTAGCAACAAAAATTCGTTCCAAGTATAGACTTTGAGCGTTTGTTTTACGAAAACCCGAAACCGGATTTCGGAGGGCCCAGCAGATGGTAAGACATATTGTGATTGGGGGGGGGAGGGGTGCGAACATATCCTTCGCTTTCCACGTGGTTAATGGCTGAGTTTGAAAAGTACCCATTTCGAACCCCCCCTCCTCCACTAAAATTCGAAACACTGAGGGGGTTCGAAATCAACTTCAACTGTCAATCTAAACCAACGGTTATCCTTCATAAGTCAAACATGCATGAGGTTTAGCATAATATCGACAGAAGCTCCACTGCCATAGTGTTATAGTTCTTAGCTCTTAAATCTCCTTCTACCAGACCATCCTCTGTCGGAACACCAATATGCATAGCCTTACTTGCATCAGGTTCATCTTGGGATTATCTTCCTCCACTTCAGGAGATCTCTGCTCATTTGTAATAATAGATTTTGAATTGACAAAACATTCAACCATTTCATTGTTTATATTGCTTTTAGACACACTTGTCGCTGTTGATATAGTGTGGAGAAAAGACTTGTTTTCATATTTATAACATGGAACCACCAGCTCAATCATTTGAGAATCTTCACTGCCTCTATGTATATGCTCAATAGAATCTTTACTGAGGCTTACTATTTCATTGTTTTTTTTCGCTGATTCAATGTTTTGCAATGTCATATCTCTGAAACATGGGTAGTCATCGGTTGTCACTCTCGCTATCTCCCTGATTTCTCTGTTACTAATTGATAGCTCTCCACCAGCTTTATTTGACGAGCAATAATGTCAGCACATCTTGGAAGAAGTTCAACTCGCTGCCCTCCTGGGATCACAATATACTCAATAGCAAGTCTAGCCTCTTCTAAAGCATCAATATCTTCTTGGGAAGATCTTTTCTTGGCTGCTCCATCTGATATCTCAATATCATTCTTAAGCTTTTTGAATGAATTAAAATAACTTGCACCAAGAGTCTCCAAACCAAGAATAGTACGCATGACCCTTACCATCTCCGCCACTATGTTTGTCTGCATCACAAATATGGGTAGACGATGATATTTAGCCACTCCTTGAATCCATGAATTCTCCTTGAGCTTAGAATGTAACGCAAGAATTGCATCAGCTGCTCCAATGTCATTTGTGAATTTAACTGCTTTCTCTAGGCCCATTACTTCACTACTTGCTCCAGATCAGCCTCCATGATCTTTTATAAGTATATAAAATAAGTGGTGAATCATCATCCTTCCGAAATTTCTCATAACTACCTTTCAACCCAAAAATATCATCATCACCACTCTCATTACCAACCTCAAAAACACCATCGGACTCTAAACATGTCAAAGTGCTCCTAAAATGGCTTCCAATGCCTGGTTCTATTGTGGCAGGACTTCCATCTGTCACTACCTTCATAACCATCTGGCGGACCTCAAATGATGGAGATTTTCCTATTCACAACATATAATGGAAATTTTATATGAAGTTTGAACAGGCCAAGATAGATACTTGATTAATTATTTTTGTTTTTGAATTGACATTGCATACAGTGTCATCTAGCATATTTATCCCCTGGGATGGATATGAAAAACTTTATAGAGCACCTGCTAATATGGCATCCACAGTTGCTTCTAAGTTGTGATGAATACGACATTCGGTCCTTGATGTCATCTCTACAGCATAAGTAAATGAGGATGGTCCTTTTCTCTCAAGTATAGCCTTCTGAACTCCCCTTCTCTTTGCCTCATCATCTCCAAGGGCAACACTCTGCACACTCTCTACAAGCATCTCTAAAGAAGGATTCTTTACGAGATTTTCAATAGTCATTCCATGCGCAGTTCCAACCAATTGGATTCCATGCTGAGAAATAGTACTCGCTACCATTGCTTCAGGCTCTGTTCCAATTTCATCAATAATAACTGTTTGAGGCATATGATTTTCAACTGCTTCAATCATGACTTTATGTTGCATATCAACATTTGGTACTTGCATTCTCCGTGACCAACCAATGCATGAATGAGGGATGTCTCCATCACCAGCTATTTCATTTGATGTATCAACTACCACAGTTCCATATTAGGCTGATTGGATGGGAGAGACATTGATGTTTCTGAAACATCAAACATATTTCCCAATTTCATATCTACTCCCTCACTTATTGCTTCAACACTACCAACTGCAATTTCTTCTACTATCAAGACACTCTTCTTCTTCATTATCTGAATGTGAATCAAATTCAGCATCAGAGGAAGATGATTTTGCCTCTGATTGAACTTCAAACCCCTCATCGTCAAATGAGTTAAACCTATCAGTTCCATCTTTGTGTTTCCCACTATCATCTGTGCCATCCACAGCCTGAGAAATGCCCTCAAGATTGGGTTCAATTGCAACATCATTTGTGTCTACAGTGGGCTTTGATTTTTTGAGAAATATCTTGTATTTTAACATTGATTTTGCTTCTTTTCACAAAGGCTTTCCTCAATTGTCTACATAGAAATTCCACCTCCCTTTGTCCTGTGACAAATACCAGTATACCACCAGGTGGTAACTTCTTATGAATAGCTAAGACCTTTTTGTAAGCCTTCCCCAAGTAATCTACCAGCTCTGTCTTTGCTGAGAGATGAATGGTTATGGGAAGTTGCCTTGTAGCCACTTCTACTACATATGGACTCGAAATAGGAGCTACAAAATTTGCGCCCAAAGGAGCACATTCAAAAGCCTTAGAAGTGGCACTGGTTTGTGTATCTAGCTTTGTTAACAAGTGGCTAAGGGATTCATTGTTGTGAGTGTCGATAAGATTCAAGATACTGAGGCATCATACAACATAAGTAGCAGGTCCAGGTGGTGGGGCACTAGTTGGTGAAGCCAGTTCAAATTTGTTCCATTTCTGCTAATGAATTTGAAAATATGCAGGACAAAGTGTAAATTTGAAATTTATCCCGTGCCAACACCACCCTTAATAGAGCTTTTGGCTATCAAAAAGATTTGCAAGAAAAAATGGTCTACCAATAAGAGGGAGTTCATATGATGACTTGGGTTCAAACCCTGACAAGCACACTCCATTGTGTTACTATGGGCCCATGATGAGGCCAACAGGAAATACAAAATTCTAGTCCAAATGGATTTTATATGGGCATATAAAACCTTCAAATGCAACAGCTTAGCCAATGGTCCACTGTGTTTGACAGTGCTCTTCCCCATGTTATAGTGGGGAAGTGTTTCCCCTGATTTTGACCAAAAACAAAATAACAACATAGAGTGTTGTAATATGTGCACCTCAATGCAATTGATTAATATCGAAGGCGGGTCTTTTTTCCATCTTGTTAACTCCCTCATTATCGCAAAAAGAATTATGCTTATCCTAATGAACTTGCATATCTGCAAGTATTTTCCCAATCCAAATTGCTTGACATGCCCATTTTGTTGCTACTTTGTCTTGAGTTTCCTACATTAAACCTTGGAAGTTAGGGGAGAGACAGATCTAGTGATATAACCTTTTCCAAGGAATTTGATACCTTTTGCAGGGAAACAAGGATCAAGAGGATGCTAAGAATGTGCTTGTAGAGTAACAAATCCATCATTGAGATAGCTAAAACCATGATCCAGGACATGGATTTACCCATGTGTCTTTAAGCCAAAGCTTGTAACACATTGTCTATATCTTGAACCAATGTCCTCATAGGATCTTGAAGGACAAAACACCAAAGAAATCTTTTGTTATTGAGAAGCCACAAGTATTACATTTTTGTTTCCTTTTTTTTGTCCAATTTATATTCATATTCATGATGAGAAAAGCACTAATATTGAACCCTTGAACATAAAGGCGGTCTTTGTTGGATAGAGTAAGACATCCAGGGCCTACATGATCTAAAGTAAAGTACAACTTAAGACATTGGTGAGCAAGGATATCAAGTTTGATGAAGATGAATGGTCCTCAAAACCATAAAAACATCCTATAGTGATTAATGCATGCGAAAATGTTGAACTTTATACTGCATATGAATTCAGTTTCATTCTTATAGACTTCTCCCCGTTAATCTGAATACGAGATCTGATAGATATATTCTTACTAGTGGATTATTTTTGGTTTGCAGAAAATGATTACAGATTTTCCATCTTCGACGGTGCATATCTTGGGTTACATTTGCGTCGCTGTGTGTTGTATCACAGTACTAAGTTCCCAATTGTTATTTTCTAAGTGGTAACTTGCCTTTTTCCTTCTTCTGGTGCTTCTTTATTTCTAAATATTTACAACCTTTTTCTCTTTTTTTAAGAAGAGACTGGGAGCTTGCACTTTCTTAAGAAGAGACTCGGATCATGCATAATTGTCAAACTGACCTACTACTTTCTTAGTCTACATGGCATTATGTTTCCATTAATTCTTTCCTCAAGTTGCAGGAATCAGGAACATGTGAAACAAAATATCGCTTTATTTAAAAAAGATATATAGAACAATTCAGATAGGGACAAGAATAAAACATTTGGAAGGAGTAGAAAATAGGCAGATAAACAAAAGAATAAGGTAGGATATTCCAAAATGCATGTCCTGACCAGAAAGCACATGCTGATGTTAAGCTATGAAGAGGGATTAGGAAGGGGTAGGAAAATAGGAATCAATTGCTTGATCCATTGTGAAAATGGTCACCTGACCAGCTAACTGGTTCAAAACAAGCTTTGGCCTCCTTTGGAGAATTTTCTAGGTAGAATATCTTACACTTTGTTTTCATAGTGCAGTGGAATAGAAAGTTTCACTTGGTGGACTAATTATCATGGCAGCTATGGCATAAAGGGTATTTAGGGTATTTGCCACTAACATATGTCCTTTAGTTGCCAGTTGCATAATCTGATTTATATAGTAAGGCTGACATCAGAATATAACTTTAGCATTTTCTATTAATGTATGTAAATATGTTATAGATTGTTTCTCCTTGTTATGGTCTTACAAGTGGAAAATGCATGTGTTTTAACAGTCTATTTGTGACATTTGACCCAAAAAAATCTTCAGGTACCAAGGTTGCAGGGGCATCATCTTGCAATATATGACGACTATGCTGTGGATTTGGGAAAGTATTCAGATCTTCCTGATGGATGATCATGTAAGATATTCTGCTCTGTTTGTTAGCATTATGATTTTGTTACCCTTGTAGCTCTTTACATCACAGTTGATTTTAGTTTTGTGATAAGGAGTTGAGAGGGTGTTGCTTATGGAATCTAAAGCAATCTCTCTTTAAGAACAACTACATTCATTTGAAATTTTATTCATTAGGGAAGAACTCTGTTTGACATATTGAAGCAGGAATGGACGTACATTTCTTATCATGTTGTAGCCCTTTCCACTTGTACAGGTGTGCTGTACCAAGTATCCTTTTAGTAAGTTCTCTTCTCTGGCCATTAGACTAGGGAATATGAAGTATTTCTTAAATTCCTTTTCATTGGATGTTTTCACATGTGGAACAGAAATTTATTTGTGTTTTAGAAGAATTTTCTAAGTAGTTTCATTTGGTCAATTTATATCTTGTTTCAAATCTATAATTTATTTCAGTTCCAAAGGTTGTATGTTGTTGTGAGTACCTGCATTTTCCATCTCGTCTTAGAAATGATATTTGTGATTTAGCACATTAGTATATGGATATTAAAATATGCAAAATCTCGTGTTTCTGTAACAGCATACATCTGCAGCTAAGGATCTTTGGGCTAGCATGTCAAGCTGCTGCTATTTTGGCAAGAGGCAAATGGCAAGATAGTTTAGCTTTGTTGTTTGTCATCACGGCTAGTCACTTATTGGGTGTTTTAACTTCCAGATTCTGTTCTAAAACTGAAAAAGAAATCAATGTCAGATCAGCAAGATTCTAGTCAAGGAACAGAGACCTAATTACTTACTAGTGTAGCCAGGAAGTTAAGATGGCTTACTCAAACATTGTAGGGTGTACAGGAACAAGTGGGAGCATCTAAGTCCATGTTTCAGGTGAGTCGTCAACCTAAGAAATTTCCTACTTATGTTGCACTAATGTCTTCTATTCTTCAGACATTGCCCTCCCTTTTTTACTTCAATTTCATCTTTGAGAAAGGATGTTTCCTTGGTAAATTTCTGTCATTGTATGTCAAGGGGATTTGCTGAGCTGAGGAGATAAATGTGGCACTTGATGAGCAGTGGCTCACAATTGAGGGTAAACTAGCTTTCAACTGAAAACACGTAAGTGTGTTCTTCCAAATGATCATTGAGAAATGTCTTTCAAAGTTGCTGAAAAAAAATCTGGGCACAAATTTGGACCAAAATTGACATCGTTGTTGTGCCCTTGGGATTGATTTCTTTTACATGTAGTTTATAAGTTGCAGATATAAGGATACCATTTTGAGATCATGATGTGCAGATATCCTGAGCTCACATATTTTTGGTGAATGAAATAAGAGGTGGTGGTGGTACTAGTGTGAGAAAGAAAGACCATCCTCCTTTATGAATTATTCCTTATAGGTATAACTGTTGTAATGAAGTGAGTTCTAGGTGGGAATACTATCTTCAGTAAGCTACAATGGTCCATCAAAGTGTTTTTCGGTTAGTTCTACTGCCAAACTTGGCAAGAGATGGCTCAAAATTCTTGCAAGTGATCCACCAAATATATATCATGGAGAATTGTCAACTCAAAATGGCTACGATACAGACTAAGGGATGCATCAGGGATCTGATTTATGATTTCTGGTCGTTTACCTTGTTTTTGTAGCTGATTGGAGTGTTGCCTTAAGGAGTTCATGCTAGTAAACTTCCTAGTGGACCCATAAAAGAAATATGTTCATAATCATTTAAATTCCTTTCCTGTAGGTTGTCATATCAAAGGACTTTCCCATGGCATGATCAAAGAAATTGTAAAGAAAAAGAAAAGCAAACTTTTCTAAGCTTAATGACTTCTTTCCATTGCTAAGCTAACTAGGACAACCTTCAAATATTTTCAAGAAATTTCTATGATGATGCTAAATTGGTCTTGCAAGGCCTGTCAATGGCAAATTTTACAGCTTGATTTCACAAATGGAAATTTAGGGTGACTAAAATATCTTCTATAAAGTGCAGAGGACCATTCACCAGAATGCAAAGAATTGTTTTGCTACACTGTTTATCTAAATTGATGGATAGACTCTTAACCAGACTCCTCAAACATTGATGATGTCATAAAATGATTGAGGGGCTCTTCCAATTCAGCACCATACCCAACATATTCATGATCATCTTGGATGATATTTAGGCCATTAATGAGATTGGAAAGAGGGCTCTCATATTGGAATCAAATTCAACATATAAATAGATCTATCTAGGTTTGTACAATAATTCAACTCATCTCAAGGTGGTACAAAAGTCCCTTCAGGTCATCAAAAGCAATGTCTTTCTAATTTATTTCGTCATTTGAGTGAATGCCAGTGCTTTGTGTCTTACTGATCTTAAATTCTTAACTGTTTGAGTAAAATCACTAACTTCTGCAATTTACCACAGTCAAACTGTATAAGTCACCTATCAGGAAAGAACAACTGCCTTCACACAATAACAGGTCTAAGAGGTTCAAGAAGCACACTGAGCCCTTTTCTAGCATTATTTTATAGGATTCAATGGCTTAGAACAAAGTATTCTGATTTAGTACACCACTAAATTGGTAGAAGCTCTCTTGCAGCTGGAATTGCAAAGACAAAAGATTTAATGAAGTTCAGCAACATTTGACACCACTATGAATGTAACAAAACAAGATCAGTAAGTCTTGATGAAGACTTCAGATAGCATGAGCTTCATTCATTGTGTGAAGATAAGTATATTTATGATACCAAATCCCTTGAAATAGAATTAGGTATAGGGTGGTGGTCTCACTCTGAAGACAAAGGGTTCACAGCTGCAGCAAAAAAGACACTAGAAATATTTAGTTGTGTAAAGTTTAAACAAGGCCTCTTGTCTTGCAGATTTTTAGGTGAATGCCTTAAAAGCGCTGATGACTGTGTGAGCCTTGTCAATATTCGACAAAAAGGTTGTAAGTTCATTCGTGCTTGAGAACTATCATACTTATCCAAAACAATTTATGTGCTTGTTATGTATCTAGACTCTACCTACTTTCCTTGTTTATGGTATAACATTTTCAGTTCAGTCCGTTTTGGTGCTTATCCTTCTGTTTATAGGACCTCATATTGTGTCTTGTTGGATAGGGGATGTAGTTGGGATCAATAAACCTAAATGCAGCCTTGTCAGAAGAATCAATAGGTTTGTGTGTTGAAGATATTTTCAATTATCTATTATCAATGCAGGTGTTAGCCCCCCTTGGTGACCCAACCAATTACATGCTAAATTTTCTCTTTAAATAGGCCCAAATTTTGATAATTTTTGTGAGATGGATGTCCAGCTGTATAGTATCAATAACAAATAAGATGCAAAATTAGACACTTTATGCAAAGGAGATCAAAATAGTGATCACAAGCCTAAGATCATTGACGTATATCAAGCCATTAGATATTATTCATTCTCAACATAAAAAGTACTAGGAAAATGGAGAATCAAAGATAGGAAGAATGTGCGAGATGTCCTTTCTGATGTCTCTCTTATGAGTTTGGGATTTTTTCCTGTTCTTTGCAGTTGTGTTGAAAAAAATAATGTTGCAAACATACCTTTAGCTGTAATTGATATGCTCTTAAAAGGTTTCCTTGCATCTAATACATGGGTTCTTGTTTTTCAAAAGAATTTTCCCGCAAAGTGTGTAATTAGTCAGCTTCGACATGATAGTTGGAGAGATTAAGCTCTTGCAATCCTGAATTTACGTTTATCTTTAGCATGTGTTGGAGGAGGTGCTGAGATATTGCAGTTTTCTGGGATTTTTTCAAGCTTGTCAACATTTAGTCACTTCCTACGGGATGAACTTTCATCGGGCTTTAGAGATAGAGAGGGTCCATTCTCTGTATGGCATAAAGATAGACAGTGTGATGGGTTATGGGGTTTAGGGCTAGCAGTTGTAACAACGAGGGTGAATTATATTGGGGAAAATGCTACTATTGTTTCAGTTCTAGACAATGCATTGCCATTTTATTTTTTCCGAAAAATATTATATCTTGTGTGCATTGTATGTTGCTGACCTTCCAACCGATGCACTTGGTAGGAAAATAACATAACATAAAGACCCTAGACTTCTCTTGTTGCATTACGAGAAACAGAGCATGCCATTACTCTTATGTGCCATCTTGCAAAGAACCGATTGACATGACTACATGTTATGCAATGTGTAGATTTAGAACTCAGGGAAACTAGTATACATCTATTAGCCTTTATTGTTGGAGAAGGTCTTATCTATACTCAAGATAATACTAGGGAAAGTATGTTTTTTCAATGCCCTCCCATTCAAAAGGAAAATATAGGTGCACATGAAAAACCTTAAACAACAAAAATGGATGGTTTGATGTTTCAACAAGGGGATCTATGGCTAAAAGAAAATGGTGGATAGCATTGTAATAATTTGCACTTGATCTTGGAACAAACATTTTGTCATTATTCTTGGTAAAGGGTGAAGCTAAATCAGAAAATATCACTGCTTCCTTTACGAAATACTCAGATTTGGTTTCCTTACAAGTGTTCATAATAAATTTTCTAATTTTGAATTTTTTGTGAAGGCAAGCAAAAGCAACAATTGAAAGAGTAGAGGAAGCTGGCAATATCAATCTTGTTCATTTTGTAGAGCTTCCAGTGTCTGAATATAACACATACCCAGTAGGAATGAGTATTTAAATATGAAAGTCATTGGTTTGATGTATTGTTTCTTGGGTCCAGAGGTGTGGCCAAGTACAAGTGAGGTTTTCCTTTGGCATGGAAAGTACATACTTGAGACCTTGAAAAGATTCCAAATGATTGTTTGTAAATCCATGGTCACCCCAATGATGCCAATTCTAGGTTGCATGCTGACTTGAACTCAGATATGGTAGATCCTTTGATGTATAGACAATTTATTAGATACTTGATGTAACATCAAACTTGATGTAACATCAAACTTGATGTATGTTTCATAGTGAACACCTTGATCTAGTTCACAGTTGATCTGAGGTATATTCATAGGGTAGTTGCAAAACATGTTCTTTGATATTTTTAGGGTACAAAATAGTATGGTTTGAAATATGCAAGAGATGGTGAGTTGATGCAGCATGGATTTACTGATTTTTATTGTGTAGGAGATGCAAGTGATAGGAAGAGTACTTTCTGGTGCTGCTTCAATTTGGGTTTAGAAACAATTTTCTAGTTGACTAGGAAGCAGCGTTTAGTGCGATTGAGTTTAGAAGAGACAGAGTACATTGCAATCAACACTACTAGTTGTAAAGCCATATATGGCTTCACAAGTTGATTGCAGCACTAACATGTGAGATGTTGGAGCCCACTTGGGTCAATTGTGACAATTAAAATTCTGTCGAACTCTATGATAGTCCAATATTCCATGATTGCTCCAAGCACATTAAAATTAGGTACCATTTGTTGGGAACATGTTTTAGAAGGGAGCAATTGATCTAGAGTACATTCGGATAGGTTGCAAATATCTTGACTAAGTCCTTGGCCAAGGGAATTTCAAGATATTCATGGGGAGACTTGGATGGGTGGAGAACAATTTTCTCAATAAGAGGTAGTATTAAAATATTGTACCTTGGATAGTCTTTTACAATCTGGTTGCACATGTGGTACTCCTTGGCACATGTATGAATGAGGTATGAGTGCTTTAGTTGCAGAATTTCGACAGGATAGTGAGGGGCACACTTCCTCTTTCCAAATTCAACAGTATGGCACTTTAATTGTGAGGGAGCAATCAATCTTATAGATTGGATTGTTGCTCTGTTCTTAACAATCTATTCTCAGCAATTTGCATGTGTTTTCCATGTATAATAGGGTGCATGCACTTTGCAAGTGTTAGTTTTAAATTCATTTAAGTAGTTTGCTAATTTTGACCTAGTCTGAAGTCTAGTTAAGAAGGGTGCATGCAATCTAGCGATAGGGTGTAGATCTCAAGGAGATTTTATCTCTTCCTTGGAGCACACTAATTAAAATCTGTCCATTATGTAGAGATAGGATGCAGACCCAAATGACCTTAAAACATGTACTTGCATATTTTTAAGTTTTGTATTGTCACCATTATTTGACATGGGTCTGTAGTATATACTAGCAAGTTGTACTAGTCACTATTATTAGAATTCTAGGTTGGGTTTGGAATAATGGACAATGCCAAAAAGAAAATATGCAGTAAGAATGTCTACAGGTTTCAATCTCCACCTATTAGTATGAACGCATGCATGTTCGAAACTTTACCTTTCTTATTCCATTACACTTCCCTAACGTTGTGCTGGGATAAAAACTCGTACAAAGTTTTGTATCACGTTTAATTTGTTGAAAAATACAGAAGAAAACTGCAGTTTAGCTGCTGAATATCCATATCTAGATATGAATCTGACCTATCCATGCTAAAATTATAATCATATGCCATTGGTGTTCACGTCTTCTCCTTTTCCCCATCTTAGTTTTCTTTAATTCTGCTATATGAAATTGATGGTAATACCAAGTAAGGATGGACTTTGTAATGCTTTTTCTTTTTTTTGGAAAACATGTCTTATATTTTTAGAAATTATTCAAAAACAGTAGAGAAAAAAGTGGAGATCATAAACTCTTATCAAAATATAAGAGCATATAAAAATAAACAATGGGATCTAAACATTGGGCATCTTTGATCAGTAGTGTCTTTGGCCAAACGCTGATGGTATACCTTATCCCTCCACAGGACATAAGCATAGAATGAGCTATCCTCATGGTGAAAAACATAAATATTCCATGGATTGAATAATGCAAAACTCTGTAAGGACTGCCATATCCCAAAGAGGGAAATACAAACTAGAGATTGACAATCTCCAAAAGATGTAGAACACCAATGAATCTTTCCTGGAAGCAGAACTGAACATTGATCATCTATATGTCTCCAGCAGTGTTTGAAAAACTGACACTCACAAAAGATAGGTAGGACACTGGTCATCAGAAAGGATGGTGGAGAGGGAGGCATTCCATAGGTTCCATGGGACGTGCCTTCCTTGTGGCCGAGTAGTGTGGTGTTTAGGGGTTCAGTGCCTTGGAAGGGCTTGTATCTACATCTTCTATGAAAGAACAGTTGCAATTGAGTTATCAAGAGAAAGAACAGTTGAAATTGAATAATAGTGAAATATGAACTTTTGTAGTTCTACTTATGTATATTGACAATCAACTGCTCTAGAGATTGAATTCTTTATGGAAGAAATCCAAGATATTTGTGGCAATTTTGAAGCTTATTATGTGAGTCGATGAAATCTTCCTTACCCATTACTCTTATGTGCCATATTGCAAAGAACCAAGTGACATGACTAAATGTTATGCAAGGTTCCTTACCCATTACTCTTATGTGCCATCTTGCAAAGAACCAAGTGACATGACTAAATGTTATGCAAGGTGTAGATTTAGAACTCAGGGAAACTAGTAGACGTCTATTAGCCTTTATTGTTGGAGAAGGTCTTATCTATACTCAAGATAATACTAGGGAAAGTATGTTTTTGTGATGCCCTCCCATTCAAAAGGAAAATATAGCTACACATGAAAAACCTTAAACAACAAAAATGGATGGTTTGGTGTTTCAAATTTCAACAAGGTGATCTATGTTTTGAGAATTTGTAGGGCTGGAGACTAATTCAAATTCTCTTCTTGATAATTACTTGTGAGTTTACTTGAGTTACTTATGTCTTCTCTTTATTAGCTTATTTAGTCTTTCATGGGAGAGGTTTTTCCCTCACTCTAGGAGCCTAACTTTGTGTCTTTTGTATTTTGGTAATGGATGGTTTGGTGTTTCAACTTTCAACAAGGTGATCTATGTGTTGAGAATTTGTAGGGCTGGAGATTAATTCAAATTATCTTCTTGATAATTACTTGTGAGTTTACTTGAGTTACTTATGTCTTCTCTTTCTTAGCTTATTTAGTCTTTCATCAAGTCAATTACCAAAATACAAAAGACACAAAGTTAGGCTCCTAGAGTGAGGGCAAAACCTCTCCCTCTTGGAGAGGAAAACCCACGAGAAATTCTTCTTATAGATCTTAAAATGACAAGTACCATGACTAAGACTTAGACCCTTGACCTATGAATGCTTCCAAGACCTCACTACTGCTTCTTTCGCTGCTTCCAATGCTAATCCTTTATATTTTCATCATCTTACACTGATCTGCTTCAACATTTAGAGAACTTGGTTTCTGCTTCTATTTTCCTTGGTTTAGTCAAGACACTGCTTCTTACTTCATATTCACTTGAAATATATATATATATATTACTTTCTTTTGAATACTAAGAATAGGAAGGTAAATCTCCAATTTAGCTTCCTTTCTTTTACTTTCTCTCTATGTAGATATACACCACTTTAGACTTTAGATGATTAACTTGGCAATTCATATCATAGTATCCGCACACTTTTTCAATCCCGATCTGTATATCTGTGCACTGGATTCTAATTCTTTAAAGGGTGCTAGCTCAATGGAAGAGCACTTGCTTTACAAGCAGGAGGTTGGTGGTTCGATTCCATCGTGCCCTGATATTCATATATAGGGAATGGCGAAGATCAATTTTTGGTGACGGATGCTCTTTTGACCATCACCAATAAGCTTATGGTGACATTTTTCGACCCTCACCAAAATATGAAATGGTGACGGTCAGCGAACACCACCATATGTACACATCAATAATGACGACCATTAAAGGTCTGTCACCATAAATCGTTGTTGTTGATATGAAATGGTGAGGGTCACTGTTTGTCATTATAGTCATTATTCGTGACGGACCTTGATGTCACCAATGAGTTTATGGTGACTGTCAATGAACGTCGCCATCTATCTTTTACTCTTAAAATGTGGGAACAAAAGATTATAACTTAACGGGGAGGTAGCACCTTCATTAAGAACTGATTATTTTATTAAACCTATCATTAAGGAGTGGAAAGATGGAACCTTAAAAAGTTTTCTTTAGATGTTTCTTCCCACGTCAGTCTTGTTGTCGAGTATGAACTTCATCCATGCTTTTTGTTGAAGTTTTATCAAATTTTATCTCTTTATGATCATGTTTTATCCATGTCGGTTGACATCAGAACAATTTTTAGCATGCAAGTAAACTTTGACAAAGCAACCCCTGAGTCATATTGAAGTCAAAGTCTTTATGCATACACATCAAAAAATGTTACGACATGCTAGTGAAAAGTTGGAAACTACTAATTAACTATTGTCTGTTTTCTTTTCGTTTCTGTTTTTAATCACGAGAATTGATAATTAACTATTGTCATTTTTTTGTTTGTTTGTTTTCAGTATTAGGAGAATTTCTTTCTTTTTCCTTTATTTTTTATTTTTTGGGTATTAGGAGAATTCCTAAACTTACTTCCTGTCTCTGAGGAGGCCCAGGGTCATGTCTGAGGGACTAACCCTATACTCCTAAACCTAATGCATTATGCAACTGCCCACAGACACACCGGGTGTGTTAACTGAGTTTCAAACCTAGGTGGGGCCTCAATATTGCTCAGCAAAAACTTTCTTCCTTGGACTAATCTGGGGGAGGTCTAGGATCAACCTTTGTGGCTGCCTTATAACACCAAGAGTATATCCAACAACTTGTAAGCCAGATATAAGCCAGATATACCAGATATTATGATTTAGCAAGAGCCTTATAACACTAAGAGTATATCCAGCAACCTGTAAGCCAGATATAAGCTAGATATACCAGATCTTATGATTTAGCAAGAGCGGAGACTCTAGGAAATGGGGAGTCTATTCCTTGAGGCGAGATCATAGTAGGCCATATACTCAA